>CAUXCA010000055.1:0-57783 GCA_963564615.1 Rhorus exstirpatorius
GTACGTTTCATCCTGATACGACAAGTTTAAGTGCTCCGGAAAGTTGATTGAAATTTGAAGAATTTTATTCCAAGGGGTATGTACGGAAAAATTGGCAAAAATCGATGTTCCGACTTTGAAAATCTGTAAAAAATCGAAAAATCATCGAATCCCGATGAACCCAGCTTCATTTTAAAGCTCAAACGGTTGGGAAAAGAACGAGCACTGAATCGAGTCCCTATCACAGCGGAAAAAAAAATGACAGCGTCTTTAGTGAAGCTCTGAAAAATTATCGATAACAAAATGTGCAATTTTCCGTTTTTTCATCATTTCGTATCGAATTATTGGATTTCAGGGAAAAATTCACAGTAATTCGTAATCAGATGAAAATTTACGATCACCTGGACCGTAAAAATGTGGTGAAAGAAGGAAAAACGTGTTTCTTCAATATTTATGCCCACTTTTTCAAAAATCTCAATATCACACAATTTCAAAAAGCCATAACTCTGCCGCAAATTATGCTAGGGGTCTTTTCTAGGGGTGTTTTGAAAAGCCCTTGAGTAGACTTAGAGAATGGCGTACGTTTCATCCTGATACGACAAGTTTAAGTGCTCCGGAAAGTTGATTGAAATTTGAAGAATTTTATTCCAAGGGGTATGTATGGAAAAATTAGCAAAAGTCGATGTTCCGACTTTGAAAATCTGTAAAAAATCGAAAAAACATCGAATCCCGATGAACCCGGCTTCATTTTAAAGCTCAAACGGTTGGGAAAGGAACGAGCACTGAATCGAGTCCCTATCACAGCGGAAAAAAAAATGACAGCGTCTTTAGTGAAGCTCTGAAAAATTATTGATATGAAAATGTGCAATTTTCCGTTTTTTCATCATTTCGCATCGAATTATTGGATTTCTGGGGAAAATTCACAGTAATTCGTAATCAGAAGAAAATTTACGATCACCTGGACCGTAAAAATGTGGTGAAAGAAGGAAAAACGTGTTTCTTCAATATTTATGCCCACTTTTTCAAAAATCTCAATATCACAAAATTTCAAAAAGCCATAACTCTGCCGCAAATTATGCTAGGGGTCTTTTCTAGGGGTGTTTTGAAAAGCCCTTGAGTAGACTTAGAGAATGGCGTACGTTTCATCCTGATACGACAAGTTTAAGTGCTCCGGAAAGTTGATTGAAATTTGAAGAATTTTATTCCAAGGGGTATGTATGGAAAAATTGGCAAAAATCGATGTTCCGACTTTGAAAATCTGTAAAAAATCGAAAAAACATCGAATCCCGATGAACCCGGCTTCATTTTAAAGCTCAAACGGTTGGGAAAAGAACGAGCACTGAATCGAGTCCCTATCACAGCGAAAAAAAAAATGACAGCGTCTTTAGTGAAGCTCTGAAAAATTATTGATATGAAAATGTGCAATTTTCCGTTTTTTCATCATTTCGCATCGAATTATTGGATTTCTGGGGAAAATTCACAGTAATTCGTAATCAGAAGAAAACTTACGATCACCTGGACCGTAAAAATGTGGTGAAAGAAGGAAAAACGTGTTTCTTCAATATTTATGCCCACTTTTTCAAAAATCTCAATATCACAAAATTTCAAAAAGCCATAACTCTGCCGCAAATTATGCTAGGGGTCTTTTCTAGGGGTGTTTTGAAAAGCCCTTGAGTAGACTTAGAGAATGGCGTACGTTTCATCCTGATACGACAAGTTCAAGTGCTCCGGAAAGTTGATTGAAATTTGAAGAATTTTATTCCAAGGGGTATGTATGGAAAAATTGGCAAAAATCGATGTTCCGACTTTGAAAATCTGTAAAAAATCGAAAAAACATCGAATCCCGATGAACCCAGCTTCATTTTAAAGCTCAAACGGTTGGGAAAAGAACGAGCACTGAATCGAGTCCCTATCACAGCGGAAAAAAAAATGACAGCGTCTTTAGTGAAGCTCTGAAAAATTATCGATATGAAAATGTGCAATTTTCCGTTTCTTCATCATTTCGCATCGAATTATTGGATTTCTGGGGAAAATTCACAGTAATTCGTAATCAGAAGAAAATGTACGATCACCTGGACCGTAAAAATGTGGTGAAAGAAGGAAAAACGTGTTTCTTCAATATTTATGCCCACTTTTTCAAAAATCTCAATATCACAAAACTTCAAAAAGCCATAACTCTGCCGCAAATTATGCTAGGGGTCTTTTCTAGGGGTGTTTTGAAAAGCCCTTGAGTAGACTTAGAGAATGGCGTACGTTTCATCCTGATACGACAAGTTTAAGTGCTCCGGAAAGTTGATTGAAATTTGAAGAATTTTATTCCAAGGGGTATGTATGGAAAAATTGGCAAAAATCGATGTTCCGACTTTGAAAATCTGTAAAAAATCGAAAAAACATCGAATCCCGATGAACCCAGCTTCATTTTAAAGCTCAAACGGTTGGGAAAAGAACGAGCACTGAATCGAGTCCCTATCACAGCGGAAAAAAAATGACAGCGTCTTTAGTGAAGCTCTGAAAAATTATCGATAACAAAATGTGCAATTTTCCGTTTTTTCATCATTTCGTATCGAATTATTGGTTTTTAGGGAAAAATTCACAGTAATTCGTAATCAGATGAAAATTCACGATCACCTGGACCGTAAAAATGTGGTGAAAGAAGGAAAAACGTGTTTCTTCAATATTTATGCCCACTTTTTCAAAAATCTCAATATCACACAATTTCAAAAAGCCATAACTCTGCCGCAAATTATGCTAGGGGTCTTTTCTAGGGGTGTTTTGAAAAGCCCTTGAGTAGACTTAGAGAATGGCGTACGTTTCATCCTGATACGACAAGTTTAAGTGCTCCGGAAAGTTGATTGAAATTTGAAGAATTTTATTCCAAGGGGTATGTATGGAAAAATTGGCAAAAATCGATGTTCCGACTTTGAAAATCTGTAAAAAATCGAAAAAACATCGAATCCCGATGAACCCAACTTCATTTTAAAGCTCAAACGGTTGGGAAAAGAACGAGCACTGAATCGAGTCCCTATCACAGCGGAAAAAAAAATGACAGCGTCTTTAGTGAAGCTCTGAAAAATTATCGATAACAAAATGTGCAATTTTCCGTTTTTTCATCATTTCGTATCGAATTATTGGATTTCAGGGAAAAATTCACAGTAATTCGTAATCAGATGAAAATTTACGATCACCTGGACCGTAAAAATGTGGTGAAAGAAGGAAAAACGTGTTTCTTCAATATTTATGCCCACTTTTTCAAAAATCTCAATATCACACAATTTCAAAAAGCCATAACTCTGCCGCAAATTATGCTAGGGGTCTTTTCTAGGGGTGTTTTGAAAAGCCCTTGAGTAGACTTAGAGAATGGCGTACGTTTCATCCTGATACGACAAGTTTAAGTGCTCCGGAAAGTTGATTGAAATTTGAAGAATTTTATTCCAAGGGGTATGTATGGAAAAATTGGCAAAAATCGATGTTCCGACTTTGAAAATCTGTAAAAAATCGAAAAAACATCGAATCCCGATGAACCCGGCTTCATTTTAAAGCTCAAACGGTTGGGAAAAGAACGAGCACTGAATCGAGTCCCTATCACAGCGGAAAAAAAAATGACAGCGTCTTTAGTGAAGCTCTGAAAAATTATTGATATGAAAATGTGCAATTTTCCGTTTTTTCATCATTTCGCATCGAATTATTGGATTTCTGGGGAAAATTCACAGTAATTCGTAATCAGAAGAAAATTTACGATCACCTGGACCGTAAAAATGTGGTGAAAGAAGGAAAAACGTGTTTCTTCAATATTTATGCCCACTTTTTCAAAAATCTCAATATCACAAAATTTCAAAAAGCCATAACTATGCCGCAAATTATGCTAGGGGTCTTTTCTAGGGGTGTTTTGAAAAGCCCTTGAGTAGACTTAGAGAATGGCGTACGTTTCATCCTGATACGACAAGTTTAAGTGCTCCGGAAAGTTGATTGAAATTTGAAGAATTTTATTCCAAGGGGTATGTATGGAAAAATTGGCAAAAATCGATGTTCCGACTTTGAAAATCTGTAAAAAATCGAAAAAACATCGAATCCCGATGAACCCAGCTTCATTTTAAAGCTCAAACGGTTGGGAAAAGAACGAGCACTGAATCGAGTCCCTATCACAGCGGAAAAAAAAATGACAGCGTCTTTAGTGAAGCTCTGAAAAATTATTGATATGAAAATGTGCAATTTTCCGTTTTTTCATCATTTCGCATCGAATTATTGGATTTCTGGGGAAAATTCACAGTAATTCGTAATCAGAAGAAAATTTACGATCACCTGGACCGTAAAAATGTGGTGAGAGAAGGAAAAACGTGTTTCTTCAATATTTATGCCCACTTTTTCAAAAATCTCAATATCACAAAATTTCAAAAAGCCATAACTCTGCCGCAAATTATGCTAGGGGTCTTTTATAGGGGTGTTTTGAAAAGCCCTTGAGTAGACTTAGAGAATGGCGTACGTTTCATCCTGATACGACAAGTTTAAGTGCTCCGGAAAGTTGATTGAAATTTGAAGAATTTTATTCCAAGGGGTATGTACGGAAAAATTGGCAAAAATCGATGTTCCGACTTTGAAAATCTGTAAAAAATCGAAAAATCATCGAATCCCGATGAACCCAGCTTCATTTTAAAGCTCAAACGGTTGGGAAAAGAACGAGCACTGAATCGAGTCCCTATCACAGCGGAAAAAAAAATGACAGCGTCTTTAGTGAAGCTCTGAAAAATTATCGATAACAAAATGTGCAATTTTCCGTTTTTTCATCATTTCGTATCGAATTATTGGATTTCAGGGAAAAATTCACAGTAATTCGTAATCAGATGAAAATTTACGATCACCTGAACCGTAAAAATGTGGTGAAAGAAGGAAAAACGTGTTTCTTCAATATTTATGCCCACTTTTTCAAAAATCTCAATATCACACAATTTCAAAAAGCCATAACTCTGCCGCAAATTATGCTAGGGGTCTTTTCTAGGGGTGTTTTGAAAAGCCCTTGAGTAGACTTAGAGAATGGCGTACGTTTCATCCTGATACGACAAGTTTAAGTGCTCCGGAAAGTTGATTGAAATTTGAAGAATTTTATTCCAAGGGGTATGTATGGAAAAATTGGCAAAAATCGATGTTCCGACTTTGAAAATCTGTAAAAAATCGAAAAAACATCGAATCCCGATGAACCCGGCTTCATTTTAAAGCTCAAACGGTTGGGAAAGGAACGAGCACTGAATCGAGTCCCTATCACAGCGGAAAAAAAAATGACAGCGTCTTTAGTGAAGCTCTGAAAAATTATTGATATGAAAATGTGCAATTTTCCGTTTTTTCATCATTTCGCATCGAATTATTGGATTTCTGGGGAAAATTCACAGTAATTCGTAATCAGAAGAAAATTTACGATCACCTGGACCGTAAAAATGTGGTGAAAGAAGGAAAAACGTGTTTCTTCAATATTTATGCCCACTTTTTCAAAAATCTCAATATCACAAAATTTCAAAAAGCCATAACTCTGCCGCAAATTATGCTAGGGGTCTTTTCTAGGGGTGTTTTGAAAAGCCCTTGAGTAGACTTAGAGAATGGCGTACGTTTCATCCTGATACGACAAGTTTAAGTGCTCCGGAAAGTTGATTGAAATTTGAAGAATTTTATTCCAAGGGGTATGTATGGAAAAATTGGCAAAAATCGATGTTCCGACTTTGAAAATCTGTAAAAAATCGAAAAAACATCGAATCCCGATGAACCCGGCTTCATTTTAAAGCTCAAACGGTTGGGAAAAGAACGAGCACTGAATCGAGTCCCTATCACAGCGAAAAAAAAAATGACAGCGTCTTTAGTGAAGCTCTGAAAAATTATTGATATGAAAATGTGCAATTTTCCGTTTTTTCATCATTTCGCATCGAATTATTGGATTTCTGGGGAAAATTCACAGTAATTCGTAATCAGAAGAAAACTTACGATCACCTGGACCGTAAAAATGTGGTGAAAGAAGGAAAAACGTGTTTCTTCAATATTTATGCCCACTTTTTCAAAAATCTCAATATCACAAAATTTCAAAAAGCCATAACTCTGCCGCAAATTATGCTAGGGGTCTTTTCTAGGGGTGTTTTGAAAAGCCCTTGAGTAGACTTAGAGAATGGCGTACGTTTCATCCTGATACGACAAGTTCAAGTGCTCCGGAAAGTTGATTGAAATTTGAAGAATTATATTCCAAGGGGTATGTATGGAAAAATTGGCAAAAATCGATGTTCCGACTTTGAAAATCTGTAAAAAATCGAAAAAACATCGAATCCCGATGAACCCAGCTTCATTTTAAAGCTCAAACGGTTGGGAAAAGAACGAGCACTGAATCGAGTCCCTATCACAGCGGAAAAAAAAATGACAGCGTCTTTAGTGAAGCTCTGAAAAATTATCGATATGAAAATGTGCAATTTTCCGTTTTTTCATCATTTCGCATCGAATTATTGGATTTCTGGGGAAAATTCACAGTAATTCGTAATCAGAAGAAAATGTACGATCACCTGGACCGTAAAAATGTGGTGAAAGAAGGAAAAACGTGTTTCTTCAATATTTATGCCCACTTTTTCAAAAATCTCAATATCACAAAATTTCAAAAAGCCATAACTCTGCCGCAAATTATGCTAGGGGTCTTTTCTAGGGGTGTTTTGAAAAGCCCTTGAGTAGACTTAGAGAATGGCGTACGTTTCATCCTGATACGACAAGTTTAAGTGCTCCGGAAAGTTGATTGAAATTTGAAGAATTTTATTCCAAGGGGTATGTATGGAAAAATTGGCAAAAATCGATGTTCCGACTTTGAAAATCTGTAAAAAATCGAAAAAACATCGAATCCCGATGAACCCAGCTTCATTTTAAAGCTCAAACGGTTGGGAAAAGAACGAGCACTGAATCGAGTCCCTATCACAGCGGAAAAAAAATGACAGCGTCTTTAGTGAAGCTCTGAAAAATTATCGATAACAAAATGTGCAATTTTCCGTTTTTTCATCATTTCGTATCGAATTATTGGTTTTTAGGGAAAAATTCACAGTAATTCGTAATCAGATGAAAATTCACGATCACCTGGACCGTAAAAATGTGGTGAAAGAAGGAAAAACGTGTTTCTTCAATATTTATGCCCACTTTTTCAAAAATCTCAATATCACACAATTTCAAAAAGCCATAACTCTGCCGCAAATTATGCTAGGGGTCTTTTCTAGGGGTGTTTTGAAAAGCCCTTGAGTAGACTTAGAGAATGGCGTACGTTTCATCCTGATACGACAAGTTTAAGTGCTCCGGAAAGTTGATTGAAATTTGAAGAATTTTATTCCAAGGGGTGTGTATGGAAAAATTGGCAAAAATCGATGTTCCGACTTTGAAAATCTGTAAAAAATCGAAAAAACATCGAATCCCGATGAACCCAACTTCATTTTAAAGCTCAAACGGTTGGGAAAAGAACGAGCACTGAATCGAGTCCCTATCACAGCGGAAAAAAAAATGACAGCGTCTTTAGTGAAGCTCTGAAAAATTATCGATAACAAAATGTGCAATTTTCCGTTTTTTCATCATTTCGTATCGAATTATTGGATTTCAGGGAAAAATTCACAGTAATTCGTAATCAGATGAAAATTTACGATCACCTGGACCGTAAAAATGTGGTGAAAGAAGGAAAAACGTGTTTCTTCAATATTTATGCCCACTTTTTCAAAAATCTCAATATCACACAATTTCAAAAAGCCATAACTCTGCCGCAAATTATGCTAGGGGTCTTTTCTAGGGGTGTTTTGAAAAGCCCTTGAGTAGACTTAGAGAATGGCGTACGTTTCATCCTGATACGACAAGTTTAAGTGCTCCGGAAAGTTGATTGAAATTTGAAGAATTTTATTCCAAGGGGTATGTATGGAAAAATTGGCAAAAATCGATGTTCCGACTTTGAAAATCTGTAAAAAATCGAAAAAACATCGAATCCCGATGAACCCGGCTTCATTTTAAAGCTCAAACGGTTGGGAAAAGAACGAGCACTGAATCGAGTCCCTATCACAGCGGAAAAAAAAATGACAGCGTCTTTAGTGAAGCTCTGAAAAATTATTGATATGAAAATGTGCAATTTTCCGTTTTTTCATCATTTCGCATCGAATTATTGGATTTCTGGGGAAAATTCACAGTAATTCGTAATCAGAAGAAAATTTACGATCACCTGGACCGTAAAAATGTGGTGAAAGAAGGAAAAACGTGTTTCTTCAATATTTATGCCCACTTTTTCAAAAATCTCAATATCACAAAATTTCAAAAAGCCATAACTATGCCGCAAATTATGCTAGGGGTCTTTTCTAGGGGTGTTTTGAAAAGCCCTTGAGTAGACTTAGAGAATGGCGTACGTTTCATCCTGATACGACAAGTTTAAGTGCTCCGGAAAGTTGATTGAAATTTGAAGAATTTTATTCCAAGGGGTATGTATGGAAAAATTGGCAAAAATCGATGTTCCGACTTTGAAAATCTGTAAAAAATCGAAAAAACATCGAATCCCGATGAACCCAGCTTCATTTTAAAGCTCAAACGGTTGGGAAAAGAACGAGCACTGAATCGAGTCCCTATCACAGCGGAAAAAAAAATGACAGCGTCTTTAGTGAAGCTCTGAAAAATTATTGATATGAAAATGTGCAATTTTCCGTTTTTTCATCATTTCGCATCGAATTATTGGATTTCTGGGGAAAATTCACAGTAATTCGTAATCAGAAGAAAATTTACGATCACCTGGACCGTAAAAATGTGGTGAGAGAAGGAAAAACGTGTTTCTTCAATATTTATGCCCACTTTTTCAAAAATCTCAATATCACAAAATTTCAAAAAGCCATAACTCTGCCGCAAATTATGCTAGGGGTCTTTTATAGGGGTGTTTTGAAAAGCCCTTGAGTAGACTTAGAGAATGGCGTACGTTTCATCCTGATACGACAAGTTTAAGTGCTCCGGAAAGTTGATTGAAATTTGAAGAATTTTATTCCAAGGGGTATGTACGGAAAAATTGGCAAAAATCGATGTTCCGACTTTGAAAATCTGTAAAAAATCGAAAAATCATCGAATCCCGATGAACCCAGCTTCATTTTAAAGCTCAAACGGTTGGGAAAAGAACGAGCACTGAATCGAGTCCCTATCACAGCGGAAAAAAAAATGACAGCGTCTTTAGTGAAGCTCTGAAAAATTATCGATAACAAAATGTGCAATTTTCCGTTTTTTCATCATTTCGTATCGAATTATTGGATTTCAGGGAAAAATTCACAGTAATTCGTAATCAGATGAAAATTTACGATCACCTGAACCGTAAAAATGTGGTGAAAGAAGGAAAAACGTGTTTCTTCAATATTTATGCCCACTTTTTCAAAAATCTCAATATCACACAATTTCAAAAAGCCATAACTCTGCCGCAAATTATGCTAGGGGTCTTTTCTAGGGGTGTTTTGAAAAGCCCTTGAGTAGACTTAGAGAATGGCGTACGTTTCATCCTGATACGACAAGTTTAAGTGCTCCGGAAAGTTGATTGAAATTTGAAGAATTTTATTCCAAGGGGTATGTATGGAAAAATTGGCAAAAATCGATGTTCCGACTTTGAAAATCTGTAAAAAATCGAAAAAACATCGAATCCCGATGAACCCGGCTTCATTTTAAAGCTCAAACGGTTGGGAAAGGAACGAGCACTGAATCGAGTCCCTATCACAGCGGAAAAAAAAATGACAGCGTCTTTAGTGAAGCTCTGAAAAATTATTGATATGAAAATGTGCAATTTTCCGTTTTTTCATCATTTCGCATCGAATTATTGGATTTCTGGGGAAAATTCACAGTAATTCGTAATCAGAAGAAAATTTACGATCACCTGGACCGTAAAAATGTGGTGAAAGAAGGAAAAACGTGTTTCTTCAATATTTATGCCCACTTTTTCAAAAATCTCAATATCACAAAATTTCAAAAAGCCATAACTCTGCCGCAAATTATGCTAGGGGTCTTTTCTAGGGGTGTTTTGAAAAGCCCTTGAGTAGACTTAGAGAATGGCGTACGTTTCATCCTGATACGACAAGTTTAAGTGCTCCGGAAAGTTGATTGAAATTTGAAGAATTTTATTCCAAGGGGTATGTATGGAAAAATTGGCAAAAATCGATGTTCCGACTTTGAAAATCTGTAAAAAATCGAAAAAACATCGAATCCCGATGAACCCGGCTTCATTTTAAAGCTCAAACGGTTGGGAAAAGAACGAGCACTGAATCGAGTCCCTATCACAGCGAAAAAAAAAATGACAGCGTCTTTAGTGAAGCTCTGAAAAATTATTGATATGAAAATGTGCAATTTTCCGTTTTTTCATCATTTCGCATCGAATTATTGGATTTCTGGGGAAAATTCACAGTAATTCGTAATCAGAAGAAAACTTACGATCACCTGGACCGTAAAAATGTGGTGAAAGAAGGAAAAACGTGTTTCTTCAATATTTATGCCCACTTTTTCAAAAATCTCAATATCACAAAATTTCAAAAAGCCATAACTCTGCCGCAAATTATGCTAGGGGTCTTTTCTAGGGGTGTTTTGAAAAGCCCTTGAGTAGACTTAGAGAATGGCGTACGTTTCATCCTGATACGACAAGTTCAAGTGCTCCGGAAAGTTGATTGAAATTTGAAGAATTATATTCCAAGGGGTATGTATGGAAAAATTGGCAAAAATCGATGTTCCGACTTTGAAAATCTGTAAAAAATCGAAAAAACATCGAATCCCGATGAACCCAGCTTCATTTTAAAGCTCAAACGGTTGGGAAAAGAACGAGCACTGAATCGAGTCCCTATCACAGCGGAAAAAAAAATGACAGCGTCTTTAGTGAAGCTCTGAAAAATTATCGATATGAAAATGTGCAATTTTCCGTTTTTTCATCATTTCGCATCGAATTATTGGATTTCTGGGGAAAATTCACAGTAATTCGTAATCAGAAGAAAATGTACGATCACCTGGACCGTAAAAATGTGGTGAAAGAAGGAAAAACGTGTTTCTTCAATATTTATGCCCACTTTTTCAAAAATCTCAATATCACAAAATTTCAAAAAGCCATAACTCTGCCGCAAATTATGCTAGGGGTCTTTTCTAGGGGTGTTTTGAAAAGCCCTTGAGTAGACTTAGAGAATGGCGTACGTTTCATCCTGATACGACAAGTTTAAGTGCTCCGGAAAGTTGATTGAAATTTGAAGAATTTTATTCCAAGGGGTATGTATGGAAAAATTGGCAAAAATCGATGTTCCGACTTTGAAAATCTGTAAAAAATCGAAAAAACATCGAATCCCGATGAACCCAGCTTCATTTTAAAGCTCAAACGGTTGGGAAAAGAACGAGCACTGAATCGAGTCCCTATCACAGCGGAAAAAAAATGACAGCGTCTTTAGTGAAGCTCTGAAAAATTATCGATAACAAAATGTGCAATTTTCCGTTTTTTCATCATTTCGTATCGAATTATTGGTTTTTAGGGAAAAATTCACAGTAATTCGTAATCAGATGAAAATTCACGATCACCTGGACCGTAAAAATGTGGTGAAAGAAGGAAAAACGTGTTTCTTCAATATTTATGCCCACTTTTTCAAAAATCTCAATATCACACAATTTCAAAAAGCCATAACTCTGCCGCAAATTATGCTAGGGGTCTTTTCTAGGGGTGTTTTGAAAAGCCCTTGAGTAGACTTAGAGAATGGCGTACGTTTCATCCTGATACGACAAGTTTAAGTGCTCCGGAAAGTTGATTGAAATTTGAAGAATTTTATTCCAAGGGGTGTGTATGGAAAAATTGGCAAAAATCGATGTTCCGACTTTGAAAATCTGTAAAAAATCGAAAAAACATCGAATCCCGATGAACCCAACTTCATTTTAAAGCTCAAACGGTTGGGAAAAGAACGAGCACTGAATCGAGTCCCTATCACAGCGGAAAAAAAAATGACAGCGTCTTTAGTGAAGCTCTGAAAAATTATCGATAACAAAATGTGCAATTTTCCGTTTTTTCATCATTTCGTATCGAATTATTGGATTTCAGGGAAAAATTCACAGTAATTCGTAATCAGATGAAAATTTACGATCACCTGGACCGTAAAAATGTGGTGAAAGAAGGAAAAACGTGTTTCTTCAATATTTATGCCCACTTTTTCAAAAATCTCAATATCACACAATTTCAAAAAGCCATAACTCTGCCGCAAATTATGCTAGGGGTCTTTTCTAGGGGTGTTTTGAAAAGCCCTTGAGTAGACTTAGAGAATGGCGTACGTTTCATCCTGATACGACAAGTTTAAGTGCTCCGGAAAGTTGATTGAAATTTGAAGAATTTTATTCCAAGGGGTATGTATGGAAAAATTGGCAAAAATCGATGTTCCGACTTTGAAAATCTGTAAAAAATCGAAAAAACATCGAATCCCGATGAACCCGGCTTCATTTTAAAGCTCAAACGGTTGGGAAAAGAACGAGCACTGAATCGAGTCCCTATCACAGCGAAAAAAAAAATGACAGCGTCTTTAGTGAAGCTCTGAAAAATTATTGATATGAAAATGTGCAATTTTCCGTTTTTTCATCATTTCGCATCGAATTATTGGATTTCTGGGGAAAATTCACAGTAATTCGTAATCAGAAGAAAACTTACGATCACCTGGACCGTAAAAATGTGGTGAAAGAAGGAAAAACGTGTTTCTTCAATATTTATGCCCACTTTTTCAAAAATCTCAATATCACAAAATTTCAAAAAGCCATAACTCTGCCGCAAATTATGCTAGGGGTCTTTTCTAGGGGTGTTTTGAAAAGCCCTTGAGTAGACTTAGAGAATGGCGTACGTTTCATCCTGATACGACAAGTTCAAGTGCTCCGGAAAGTTGATTGAAATTTGAAGAATTATATTCCAAGGGGTATGTATGGAAAAATTGGCAAAAATCGATGTTCCGACTTTGAAAATCTGTAAAAAATCGAAAAAACATCGAATCCCGATGAACCCAGCTTCATTTTAAAGCTCAAACGGTTGGGAAAAGAACGAGCACTGAATCGAGTCCCTATCACAGCGGAAAAAAAAATGACAGCGTCTTTAGTGAAGCTCTGAAAAATTATCGATATGAAAATGTGCAATTTTCCGTTTTTTCATCATTTCGCATCGAATTATTGGATTTCTGGGGAAAATTCACAGTAATTCGTAATCAGAAGAAAATGTACGATCACCTGGACCGTAAAAATGTGGTGAAAGAAGGAAAAACGTGTTTCTTCAATATTTATGCCCACTTTTTCAAAAATCTCAATATCACAAAATTTCAAAAAGCCATAACTCTGCCGCAAATTATGCTAGGGGTCTTTTCTAGGGGTGTTTTGAAAAGCCCTTGAGTAGACTTAGAGAATGGCGTACGTTTCATCCTGATACGACAAGTTTAAGTGCTCCGGAAAGTTGATTGAAATTTGAAGAATTTTATTCCAAGGGGTATGTATGGAAAAATTGGCAAAAATCGATGTTCCGACTTTGAAAATCTGTAAAAAATCGAAAAAACATCGAATCCCGATGAACCCAGCTTCATTTTAAAGCTCAAACGGTTGGGAAAAGAACGAGCACTGAATCGAGTCCCTATCACAGCGGAAAAAAAATGACAGCGTCTTTAGTGAAGCTCTGAAAAATTATCGATAACAAAATGTGCAATTTTCCGTTTTTTCATCATTTCGTATCGAATTATTGGTTTTTAGGGAAAAATTCACAGTAATTCGTAATCAGATGAAAATTCACGATCACCTGGACCGTAAAAATGTGGTGAAAGAAGGAAAAACGTGTTTCTTCAATATTTATGCCCACTTTTTCAAAAATCTCAATATCACACAATTTCAAAAAGCCATAACTCTGCCGCAAATTATGCTAGGGGTCTTTTCTAGGGGTGTTTTGAAAAGCCCTTGAGTAGACTTAGAGAATGGCGTACGTTTCATCCTGATACGACAAGTTTAAGTGCTCCGGAAAGTTGATTGAAATTTGAAGAATTTTATTCCAAGGGGTGTGTATGGAAAAATTGGCAAAAATCGATGTTCCGACTTTGAAAATCTGTAAAAAATCGAAAAAACATCGAATCCCGATGAACCCAACTTCATTTTAAAGCTCAAACGGTTGGGAAAAGAACGAGCACTGAATCGAGTCCCTATCACAGCGGAAAAAAAAATGACAGCGTCTTTAGTGAAGCTCTGAAAAATTATCGATAACAAAATGTGCAATTTTCCGTTTTTTCATCATTTCGTATCGAATTATTGGATTTCAGGGAAAAATTCACAGTAATTCGTAATCAGATGAAAATTTACGATCACCTGGACCGTAAAAATGTGGTGAAAGAAGGAAAAACGTGTTTCTTCAATATTTATGCCCACTTTTTCAAAAATCTCAATATCACACAATTTCAAAAAGCCATAACTCTGCCGCAAATTATGCTAGGGGTCTTTTCTAGGGGTGTTTTGAAAAGCCCTTGAGTAGACTTAGAGAATGGCGTACGTTTCATCCTGATACGACAAGTTTAAGTGCTCCGGAAAGTTGATTGAAATTTGAAGAATTTTATTCCAAGGGGTATGTATGGAAAAATTGGCAAAAATCGATGTTCCGACTTTGAAAATCTGTAAAAAATCGAAAAAACATCGAATCCCGATGAACCCGGCTTCATTTTAAAGCTCAAACGGTTGGGAAAAGAACGAGCACTGAATCGAGTCCCTATCACAGCGGAAAAAAAAATGACAGCGTCTTTAGTGAAGCTCTGAAAAATTATTGATATGAAAATGTGCAATTTTCCGTTTTTTCATCATTTCGCATCGAATTATTGGATTTCTGGGGAAAATTCACAGTAATTCGTAATCAGAAGAAAATTTACGATCACCTGGACCGTAAAAATGTGGTGAAAGAAGGAAAAACGTGTTTCTTCAATATTTATGCCCACTTTTTCAAAAATCTCAATATCACAAAATTTCAAAAAGCCATAACTATGCCGCAAATTATGCTAGGGGTCTTTTCTAGGGGTGTTTTGAAAAGCCCTTGAGTAGACTTAGAGAATGGCGTACGTTTCATCCTGATACGACAAGTTTAAGTGCTCCGGAAAGTTGATTGAAATTTGAAGAATTTTATTCCAAGGGGTATGTATGGAAAAATTGGCAAAAATCGATGTTCCGACTTTGAAAATCTGTAAAAAATCGAAAAAACATCGAATCCCGATGAACCCAGCTTCATTTTAAAGCTCAAACGGTTGGGAAAAGAACGAGCACTGAATCGAGTCCCTATCACAGCGGAAAAAAAAATGACAGCGTCTTTAGTGAAGCTCTGAAAAATTATTGATATGAAAATGTGCAATTTTCCGTTTTTTCATCATTTCGCATCGAATTATTGGATTTCTGGGGAAAATTCACAGTAATTCGTAATCAGAAGAAAATTTACGATCACCTGGACCGTAAAAATGTGGTGAGAGAAGGAAAAACGTGTTTCTTCAATATTTATGCCCACTTTTTCAAAAATCTCAATATCACAAAATTTCAAAAAGCCATAACTCTGCCGCAAATTATGCTAGGGGTCTTTTATAGGGGTGTTTTGAAAAGCCCTTGAGTAGACTTAGAGAATGGCGTACGTTTCATCCTGATACGACAAGTTTAAGTGCTCCGGAAAGTTGATTGAAATTTGAAGAAT
Source organism: Rhorus exstirpatorius (assembly GCA_963564615.1). Classification (NCBI taxonomy): domain Eukaryota; kingdom Metazoa; phylum Arthropoda; class Insecta; order Hymenoptera; family Ichneumonidae; genus Rhorus; species Rhorus exstirpatorius. Next base: position 15,656 of record CAUXCA010000055.1, read on the forward strand.
TTTATTCCAAGGGGTATGTACGGAAAAATTGGCAAAAATCGATGTTCCGACTTTGAAAATCTGTAAAAAATCGAAAAATCATCGAATCCCGATGAACCCAGCTTCATTTTAAAGCTCAAACGGTTGGGAAAAGAACGAGCACTGAATCGAGTCCCTATCACAGCGGAAAAAAAAATGACAGCGTCTTTAGTGAAGCTCTGAAAAATTATCGATAACAAAATGTGCAATTTTCCGTTTTTTCATCATTTCGTATCGAATTATTGGATTTCAGGGAAAAATTCACAGTAATTCGTAATCAGATGAAAATTTACGATCACCTGAACCGTAAAAATGTGGTGAAAGAAGGAAAAACGTGTTTCTTCAATATTTATGCCCACTTTTTCAAAAATCTCAATATCACACAATTTCAAAAAGCCATAACTCTGCCGCAAATTATGCTAGGGGTCTTTTCTAGGGGTGTTTTGAAAAGCCCTTGAGTAGACTTAGAGAATGGCGTACGTTTCATCCTGATACGACAAGTTTAAGTGCTCCGGAAAGTTGATTGAAATTTGAAGAATTTTATTCCAAGGGGTATGTATGGAAAAATTGGCAAAAATCGATGTTCCGACTTTGAAAATCTGTAAAAAATCGAAAAAACATCGAATCCCGATGAACCCGGCTTCATTTTAAAGCTCAAACGGTTGGGAAAGGAACGAGCACTGAATCGAGTCCCTATCACAGCGGAAAAAAAAATGACAGCGTCTTTAGTGAAGCTCTGAAAAATTATTGATATGAAAATGTGCAATTTTCCGTTTTTTCATCATTTCGCATCGAATTATTGGATTTCTGGGGAAAATTCACAGTAATTCGTAATCAGAAGAAAATTTACGATCACCTGGACCGTAAAAATGTGGTGAAAGAAGGAAAAACGTGTTTCTTCAATATTTATGCCCACTTTTTCAAAAATCTCAATATCACAAAATTTCAAAAAGCCATAACTCTGCCGCAAATTATGCTAGGGGTCTTTTCTAGGGGTGTTTTGAAAAGCCCTTGAGTAGACTTAGAGAATGGCGTACGTTTCATCCTGATACGACAAGTTTAAGTGCTCCGGAAAGTTGATTGAAATTTGAAGAATTTTATTCCAAGGGGTATGTATGGAAAAATTGGCAAAAATCGATGTTCCGACTTTGAAAATCTGTAAAAAATCGAAAAAACATCGAATCCCGATGAACCCGGCTTCATTTTAAAGCTCAAACGGTTGGGAAAAGAACGAGCACTGAATCGAGTCCCTATCACAGCGAAAAAAAAAATGACAGCGTCTTTAGTGAAGCTCTGAAAAATTATTGATATGAAAATGTGCAATTTTCCGTTTTTTCATCATTTCGCATCGAATTATTGGATTTCTGGGGAAAATTCACAGTAATTCGTAATCAGAAGAAAACTTACGATCACCTGGACCGTAAAAATGTGGTGAAAGAAGGAAAAACGTGTTTCTTCAATATTTATGCCCACTTTTTCAAAAATCTCAATATCACAAAATTTCAAAAAGCCATAACTCTGCCGCAAATTATGCTAGGGGTCTTTTCTAGGGGTGTTTTGAAAAGCCCTTGAGTAGACTTAGAGAATGGCGTACGTTTCATCCTGATACGACAAGTTCAAGTGCTCCGGAAAGTTGATTGAAATTTGAAGAATTATATTCCAAGGGGTATGTATGGAAAAATTGGCAAAAATCGATGTTCCGACTTTGAAAATCTGTAAAAAATCGAAAAAACATCGAATCCCGATGAACCCAGCTTCATTTTAAAGCTCAAACGGTTGGGAAAAGAACGAGCACTGAATCGAGTCCCTATCACAGCGGAAAAAAAAATGACAGCGTCTTTAGTGAAGCTCTGAAAAATTATCGATATGAAAATGTGCAATTTTCCGTTTTTTCATCATTTCGCATCGAATTATTGGATTTCTGGGGAAAATTCACAGTAATTCGTAATCAGAAGAAAATGTACGATCACCTGGACCGTAAAAATGTGGTGAAAGAAGGAAAAACGTGTTTCTTCAATATTTATGCCCACTTTTTCAAAAATCTCAATATCACAAAATTTCAAAAAGCCATAACTCTGCCGCAAATTATGCTAGGGGTCTTTTCTAGGGGTGTTTTGAAAAGCCCTTGAGTAGACTTAGAGAATGGCGTACGTTTCATCCTGATACGACAAGTTTAAGTGCTCCGGAAAGTTGATTGAAATTTGAAGAATTTTATTCCAAGGGGTATGTATGGAAAAATTGGCAAAAATCGATGTTCCGACTTTGAAAATCTGTAAAAAATCGAAAAAACATCGAATCCCGATGAACCCAGCTTCATTTTAAAGCTCAAACGGTTGGGAAAAGAACGAGCACTGAATCGAGTCCCTATCACAGCGGAAAAAAAATGACAGCGTCTTTAGTGAAGCTCTGAAAAATTATCGATAACAAAATGTGCAATTTTCCGTTTTTTCATCATTTCGTATCGAATTATTGGTTTTTAGGGAAAAATTCACAGTAATTCGTAATCAGATGAAAATTCACGATCACCTGGACCGTAAAAATGTGGTGAAAGAAGGAAAAACGTGTTTCTTCAATATTTATGCCCACTTTTTCAAAAATCTCAATATCACACAATTTCAAAAAGCCATAACTCTGCCGCAAATTATGCTAGGGGTCTTTTCTAGGGGTGTTTTGAAAAGCCCTTGAGTAGACTTAGAGAATGGCGTACGTTTCATCCTGATACGACAAGTTTAAGTGCTCCGGAAAGTTGATTGAAATTTGAAGAATTTTATTCCAAGGGGTGTGTATGGAAAAATTGGCAAAAATCGATGTTCCGACTTTGAAAATCTGTAAAAAATCGAAAAAACATCGAATCCCGATGAACCCAACTTCATTTTAAAGCTCAAACGGTTGGGAAAAGAACGAGCACTGAATCGAGTCCCTATCACAGCGGAAAAAAAAATGACAGCGTCTTTAGTGAAGCTCTGAAAAATTATCGATAACAAAATGTGCAATTTTCCGTTTTTTCATCATTTCGTATCGAATTATTGGATTTCAGGGAAAAATTCACAGTAATTCGTAATCAGATGAAAATTTACGATCACCTGGACCGTAAAAATGTGGTGAAAGAAGGAAAAACGTGTTTCTTCAATATTTATGCCCACTTTTTCAAAAATCTCAATATCACACAATTTCAAAAAGCCATAACTCTGCCGCAAATTATGCTAGGGGTCTTTTCTAGGGGTGTTTTGAAAAGCCCTTGAGTAGACTTAGAGAATGGCGTACGTTTCATCCTGATACGACAAGTTTAAGTGCTCCGGAAAGTTGATTGAAATTTGAAGAATTTTATTCCAAGGGGTATGTATGGAAAAATTGGCAAAAATCGATGTTCCGACTTTGAAAATCTGTAAAAAATCGAAAAAACATCGAATCCCGATGAACCCGGCTTCATTTTAAAGCTCAAACGGTTGGGAAAAGAACGAGCACTGAATCGAGTCCCTATCACAGCGGAAAAAAAAATGACAGCGTCTTTAGTGAAGCTCTGAAAAATTATTGATATGAAAATGTGCAATTTTCCGTTTTTTCATCATTTCGCATCGAATTATTGGATTTCTGGGGAAAATTCACAGTAATTCGTAATCAGAAGAAAATTTACGATCACCTGGACCGTAAAAATGTGGTGAAAGAAGGAAAAACGTGTTTCTTCAATATTTATGCCCACTTTTTCAAAAATCTCAATATCACAAAATTTCAAAAAGCCATAACTATGCCGCAAATTATGCTAGGGGTCTTTTCTAGGGGTGTTTTGAAAAGCCCTTGAGTAGACTTAGAGAATGGCGTACGTTTCATCCTGATACGACAAGTTTAAGTGCTCCGGAAAGTTGATTGAAATTTGAAGAATTTTATTCCAAGGGGTATGTATGGAAAAATTGGCAAAAATCGATGTTCCGACTTTGAAAATCTGTAAAAAATCGAAAAAACATCGAATCCCGATGAACCCAGCTTCATTTTAAAGCTCAAACGGTTGGGAAAAGAACGAGCACTGAATCGAGTCCCTATCACAGCGGAAAAAAAAATGACAGCGTCTTTAGTGAAGCTCTGAAAAATTATTGATATGAAAATGTGCAATTTTCCGTTTTTTCATCATTTCGCATCGAATTATTGGATTTCTGGGGAAAATTCACAGTAATTCGTAATCAGAAGAAAATTTACGATCACCTGGACCGTAAAAATGTGGTGAGAGAAGGAAAAACGTGTTTCTTCAATATTTATGCCCACTTTTTCAAAAATCTCAATATCACAAAATTTCAAAAAGCCATAACTCTGCCGCAAATTATGCTAGGGGTCTTTTCTAGGGGTGTTTTGAAAAGCCCTTGAGTAGACTTAGAGAATGGCGTACGTTTCATCCTGATACGACAAGTTTAAGTGCTCCGGAAAGTTGATTGAAATTTGAAGAATTTTATTCCAAGGGGTATGTACGGAAAAATTGGCAAAAATCGATGTTCCGACTTTGAAAATCTGTAAAAAATCGAAAAATCATCGAATCCCGATGAACCCAGCTTCATTTTAAAGCTCAAACGGTTGGGAAAAGAACGAGCACTGAATCGAGTCCCTATCACAGCGGAAAAAAAAATGACAGCGTCTTTAGTGAAGCTCTGAAAAATTATCGATAACAAAATGTGCAATTTTCCGTTTTTTCATCATTTCGTATCGAATTATTGGATTTCAGGGAAAAATTCACAGTAATTCGTAATCAGATGAAAATTTACGATCACCTGGACCGTAAAAATGTGGTGAAAGAAGGAAAAACGTGTTTCTTCAATATTTATGCCCACTTTTTCAAAAATCTCAATATCACACAATTTCAAAAAGCCATAACTCTGCCGCAAATTATGCTAGGGGTCTTTTCTAGGGGTGTTTTGAAAAGCCCTTGAGTAGACTTAGAGAATGGCGTACGTTTCATCCTGATACGACAAGTTTAAGTGCTCCGGAAAGTTGATTGAAATTTGAAGAATTTTATTCCAAGGGGTATGTATGGAAAAATTGGCAAAAATCGATGTTCCGACTTTGAAAATCTGTAAAAAATCGAAAAAACATCGAATCCCGATGAACCCGGCTTCATTTTAAAGCTCAAACGGTTGGGAAAGGAACGAGCACTGAATCGAGTCCCTATCACAGCGGAAAAAAAAATGACAGCGTCTTTAGTGAAGCTCTGAAAAATTATTGATATGAAAATGTGCAATTTTCCGTTTTTTCATCATTTCGCATCGAATTATTGGATTTCTGGGGAAAATTCACAGTAATTCGTAATCAGAAGAAAACTTACGATCACCTGGACCGTAAAAATGTGGTGAAAGAAGGAAAAACGTGTTTCTTCAATATTTATGCCCACTTTTTCAAAAATCTCAATATCACAAAATTTCAAAAAGCCATAACTCTGCCGCAAATTATGCTAGGGGTCTTTTCTAGGGGTGTTTTGAAAAGCCCTTGAGTAGACTTAGAGAATGGCGTACGTTTCATCCTGATACGACAAGTTCAAGTGCTCCGGAAAGTTGATTGAAATTTGAAGAATTTTATTCCAAGGGGTATGTATGGAAAAATTGGCAAAAATCGATGTTCCGACTTTGAAAATCTGTAAAAAATCGAAAAAACATCGAATCCCGATGAACCCAGCTTCATTTTAAAGCTCAAACGGTTGGGAAAAGAACGAGCACTGAATCGAGTCCCTATCACAGCGGAAAAAAAAATGACAGCGTCTTTAGTGAAGCTCTGAAAAATTATCGATATGAAAATGTGCAATTTTCCGTTTTTTCATCATTTCGCATCGAATTATTGGATTTCTGGGGAAAATTCACAGTAATTCGTAATCAGAAGAAAATGTACGATCACCTGGACCGTAAAAATGTGGTGAAAGAAGGAAAAACGTGTTTCTTCAATATTTATGCCCACTTTTTCAAAAATCTCAATATCACAAAATTTCAAAAAGCCATAACTCTGCCGCAAATTATGCTAGGGGTCTTTTCTAGGGGTGTTTTGAAAAGCCCTTGAGTAGACTTAGAGAATGGCGTACGTTTCATCCTGATACGACAAGTTTAAGTGCTCCGGAAAGTTGATTGAAATTTGAAGAATTTTATTCCAAGGGGTATGTATGGAAAAATTGGCAAAAATCGATGTTCCGACTTTGAAAATCTGTAAAAAATCGAAAAAACATCGAATCCCGATGAACCCAGCTTCATTTTAAAGCTCAAACGGTTGGGAAAAGAACGAGCACTGAATCGAGTCCCTATCACAGCGGAAAAAAAATGACAGCGTCTTTAGTGAAGCTCTGAAAAATTATCGATAACAAAATGTGCAATTTTCCGTTTTTTCATCATTTCGTATCGAATTATTGGTTTTTAGGGAAAAATTCACAGTAATTCGTAATCAGATGAAAATTCACGATCACCTGGACCGTAAAAATGTGGTGAAAGAAGGAAAAACGTGTTTCTTCAATATTTATGCCCACTTTTTCAAAAATCTCAATATCACACAATTTCAAAAAGCCATAACTCTGCCGCAAATTATGCTAGGGGTCTTTTCTAGGGGTGTTTTGAAAAGCCCTTGAGTAGACTTAGAGAATGGCGTACGTTTCATCCTGATACGACAAGTTTAAGTGCTCCGGAAAGTTGATTGAAATTTGAAGAATTTTATTCCAAGGGGTATGTATGGAAAAATTGGCAAAAATCGATGTTCCGACTTTGAAAATCTGTAAAAAATCGAAAAAACATCGAATCCCGATGAACCCAACTTCATTTTAAAGCTCAAACGGTTGGGAAAAGAACGAGCACTGAATCGAGTCCCTATCACAGCGGAAAAAAAAATGACAGCGTCTTTAGTGAAGCTCTGAAAAATTATCGATAACAAAATGTGCAATTTTCCGTTTTTTCATCATTTCGTATCGAATTATTGGATTTCAGGGAAAAATTCACAGTAATTCGTAATCAGATGAAAATTTACGATCACCTGGACCGTAAAAATGTGGTGAAAGAAGGAAAAACGTGTTTCTTCAATATTTATGCCCACTTTTTCAAAAATCTCAATATCACACAATTTCAAAAAGCCATAACTCTGCCGCAAATTATGCTAGGGGTCTTTTCTAGGGGTGTTTTGAAAAGCCCTTGAGTAGACTTAGAGAATGGCGTACGTTTCATCCTGATACGACAAGTTTAAGTGCTCCGGAAAGTTGATTGAAATTTGAAGAATTTTATTCCAAGGGGTATGTATGGAAAAATTGGCAAAAATCGATGTTCCGACTTTGAAAATCTGTAAAAAATCGAAAAAACATCGAATCCCGATGAACCCGGCTTCATTTTAAAGCTCAAACGGTTGGGAAAAGAACGAGCACTGAATCGAGTCCCTATCACAGCGGAAAAAAAAATGACAGCGTCTTTAGTGAAGCTCTGAAAAATTATTGATATGAAAATGTGCAATTTTCCGTTTTTTCATCATTTCGCATCGAATTATTGGATTTCTGGGGAAAATTCACAGTAATTCGTAATCAGAAGAAAATTTACGATCACCTGGACCGTAAAAATGTGGTGAAAGAAGGAAAAACGTGTTTCTTCAATATTTATGCCCACTTTTTCAAAAATCTCAATATCACAAAATTTCAAAAAGCCATAACTATGCCGCAAATTATGCTAGGGGTCTTTTCTAGGGGTGTTTTGAAAAGCCCTTGAGTAGACTTAGAGAATGGCGTACGTTTCATCCTGATACGACAAGTTTAAGTGCTCCGGAAAGTTGATTGAAATTTGAAGAATTTTATTCCAAGGGGTATGTATGGAAAAATTGGCAAAAATCGATGTTCCGACTTTGAAAATCTGTAAAAAATCGAAAAAACATCGAATCCCGATGAACCCAGCTTCATTTTAAAGCTCAAACGGTTGGGAAAAGAACGAGCACTGAATCGAGTCCCTATCACAGCGGAAAAAAAAATGACAGCGTCTTTAGTGAAGCTCTGAAAAATTATTGATATGAAAATGTGCAATTTTCCGTTTTTTCATCATTTCGCATCGAATTATTGGATTTCTGGGGAAAATTCACAGTAATTCGTAATCAGAAGAAAATTTACGATCACCTGGACCGTAAAAATGTGGTGAGAGAAGGAAAAACGTGTTTCTTCAATATTTATGCCCACTTTTTCAAAAATCTCAATATCACAAAATTTCAAAAAGCCATAACTCTGCCGCAAATTATGCTAGGGGTCTTTTCTAGGGGTGTTTTGAAAAGCCCTTGAGTAGACTTAGAGAATGGCGTACGTTTCATCCTGATACGACAAGTTTAAGTGCTCCGGAAAGTTGATTGAAATTTGAAGAATTTTATTCCAAGGGGTATGTATGGAAAAATTGGCAAAAATCGATGTTCCGACTTTGAAAATCTGTAAAAAATCGAAAAAACATCGAATCCCGATGAACCCAGCTTCATTTTAAAGCTCAAACGGTTGGGAAAAGAACGAGCACTGAATCGAGTCCCTATCACAGCGGAAAAAAAATGACAGCGTCTTTAGTGAAGCTCTGAAAAATTATCGATAACAAAATGTGCAATTTTCCGTTTTTTCATCATTTCGTATCGAATTATTGGTTTTTAGGGAAAAATTCACAGTAATTCGTAATCAGATGAAAATTCACGATCACCTGGACCGTAAAAATGTGGTGAAAGAAGGAAAAACGTGTTTCTTCAATATTTATGCCCACTTTTTCAAAAATCTCAATATCACACAATTTTAAAAAGCCATAACTCTGCCGCAAATTATGCTAGGGGTCTTTTCTAGGGGTGTTTTGAAAAGCCCTTGAGTAGACTTAGAGAATGGCGTACGTTTCATCCTGATACGACAAGTTTAAGTGCTCCGGAAAGTTGATTGAAATTTGAAGAATTTTATTCCAAGGGGTATGTATGGAAAAATTGGCAAAAATCGATGTTCCGACTTTGAAAATCTGTAAAAAATCGAAAAAACATCGAATCCCGATGAACCCAGCTTCATTTTAAAGCTCAAACGGTTGGGAAAAGAACGAGCACTGAATCGAGTCCCTATCACAGCGGAAAAAAAAATGACAGCGTCTTTAGTGAAGCTCTGAAAAATTATCGATAACAAAATGTGCAATTTTCCGTTTTTTCATCATTTCGTATCGAATTATTGGATTTCAGGGAAAAATTCACAGTAATTCGTAATCAGATGAAAATTTACGATCACCTGGACCGTAAAAATGTGGTGAAAGAAGGAAAAACGTGTTTCTTCAATATTTATGCCCACTTTTTCAAAAATCTCAATATCACACAATTTCAAAAAGCCATAACTCTGCCGCAAATTATGCTAGGGGTCTTTTCTAGGGGTGTTTTGAAAAGCCCTTGAGTAGACTTAGAGAATGGCATACGTTTCATCCTGATACGACAAGTTTAAGTGCTCCGGAAAGTTGATTGAAATTTGAAGAATTTTATTCCAAGGGGTATGTATGGAAAAATTGGCAAAAATCGATGTTCCGACTTTGAAAATCTGTAAAAAATCGAAAAAACATCGAATCCCGATGAACCCAGCTTCATTTTAAAGCTCAAACGGTTGGGAAAAGAACGAGCACTGAATCGAGTCCCTATCACAGCGGAAAAAAAATGACAGCGTCTTTAGTGAAGCTCTGAAAAATTATCGATAACAAAATGTGCAATTTTCCGTTTTTTCATCATTTCGTATCGAATTATTGGTTTTTAGGGAAAAATTCACAGTAATTCGTAATCAGATGAAAATTCACGATCACCTGGACCGTAAAAATGTGGTGAAAGAAGGAAAAACGTGTTTCTTCAATATTTATGCCCACTTTTTCAAAAATCTCAATATCACACAATTTTAAAAAGCCATAACTCTGCCGCAAATTATGCTAGGGGTCTTTTCTAGGGGTGTTTTGAAAAGCCCTTGAGTAGACTTAGAGAATGGCGTACGTTTCATCCTGATACGACAAGTTTAAGTGCTCCGGAAAGTTGATTGAAATTTGAAGAATTTTATTCCAAGGGGTATGTATGGAAAAATTGGCAAAAATCGATGTTCCGACTTTGAAAATCTGTAAAAAATCGAAAAAACATCGAATCCCGATGAACCCAACTTCATTTTAAAGCTCAAACGGTTGGGAAAAGAACGAGCACTGAATCGAGTCCCTATCACAGCGGAAAAAAAAATGACAGCGTCTTTAGTGAAGCTCTGAAAAATTATCGATAACAAAATGTGCAATTTTCCGTTTTTTCATCATTTCGTATCGAATTATTGGATTTCAGGGAAAAATTCACAGTAATTCGTAATCAGATGAAAATTTACGATCACCTGGACCGTAAAAATGTGGTGAAAGAAGGAAAAACGTGTTTCTTCAATATTTATGCCCACTTTTTCAAAAATCTCAATATCACACAATTTCAAAAAGCCATAACTCTGCCGCAAATTATGCTAGGGGTCTTTTCTAGGGGTGTTTTGAAAAGCCCTTGAGTAGACTTAGAGAATGGCGTACGTTTCATCCTGATACGACAAGTTTAAGTGCTCCGGAAAGTTGATTGAAATTTGAAGAATTTTATTCCAAGGGGTATGTATGGAAAAATTGGCAAAAATCGATGTTCCGACTTTGAAAATCTGTAAAAAATCGAAAAAACATCGAATCCCGATGAACCCAGCTTCATTTTAAAGCTCAAACGGTTGGGAAAAGAACGAGCACTGAATCGAGTCCCTATCACAGCGGAAAAAAAAATGACAGCGTCTTTAGTGAAGCTCTGAAAAATTATCGACATGAAAATGTGCAATTTTCCGTTTTTTCATCATTTCGCATCGAATTATTGGATTTCTGGGGAAAATTCACAGTAATTCGTAATCAGAAGAAAATGTACGATCACCTGGACCGTAAAAATGTGGTGAAAGAAGGAAAAACGTGTTTCTTCAATATTTATGCCCACTTTTTCAAAAATCTCAATATCACAAAATTTCAAAAAGCCATAACTCTGCCGCAAATTATGCTAGGGGTCTTTTCTAGGGGTGTTTTGAAAAGCCCTTGAGTAGACTTAGAGAATGGCGTACGTTTCATCCTGATACGACAAGTTTAAGTGCTCCGGAAAGTTGATTGAAATTTGAAGAATTTTATTCCAAGGGGTATGTATGGAAAAATTGGCAAAAATCGATGTTCCGACTTTGAAAATCTGTAAAAAATCGAAAAAACATCGAATCCCGATGAACCCAGCTTCATTTTAAAGCTCAAACGGTTGGGAAAAGAACGAGCACTGAATCGAGTCCCTATCACAGCGGAAAAAAAATGACAGCGTCTTTAGTGAAGCTCTGAAAAATTATCGATAACAAAATGTGCAATTTTCCGTTTTTTCATCATTTCGTATCGAATTATTGGTTTTTAGGGAAAAATTCACAGTAATTCGTAATCAGATGAAAATTCACGATCACCTGGACCGTAAAAATGTGGTGAAAGAAGGAAAAACGTGTTTCTTCAATATTTATGCCCACTTTTTCAAAAATCTCAATATCACACAATTTTAAAAAGCCATAACTCTGCCGCAAATTATGCTAGGGGTCTTTTCTAGGGGTGTTTTGAAAAGCCCTTGAGTAGACTTAGAGAATGGCGTACGTTTCATCCTGATACGACAAGTTTAAGTGCTCCGGAAAGTTGATTGAAATTTGAAGAATTTTATTCCAAGGGGTATGTATGGAAAAATTGGCAAAAATCGATGTTCCGACTTTGAAAATCTGTAAAAAATCGAAAAAACATCGAATCCCGATGAACCCAGCTTCATTTTAAAGCTCAAACGGTTGGGAAAAGAACGAGCACTGAATCGAGTCCCTATCACAGCGGAAAAAAAAATGACAGCGTCTTTAGTGAAGCTCTGAAAAATTATCGATAACAAAATGTGCAATTTTCCGTTTTTTCATCATTTCGTATCGAATTATTGGATTTCAGGGAAAAATTCACAGTAATTCGTAATCAGATGAAAATTTACGATCACCTGGACCGTAAAAATGTGGTGAAAGAAGGAAAAACGTGTTTCTTCAATATTTATGCCCACTTTTTCAAAAATCTCAATATCACACAATTTCAAAAAGCCATAACTCTGCCGCAAATTATGCTAGGGGTCTTTTCTAGGGGTGTTTTGAAAAGCCCTTGAGTAGACTTAGAGAATGGCATACGTTTCATCCTGATACGACAAGTTTAAGTGCTCCGGAAAGTTGATTGAAATTTGAAGAATTTTATTCCAAGGGGTATGTATGGAAAAATTGGCAAAAATCGATGTTCCGACTTTGAAAATCTGTAAAAAATCGAAAAAACATCGAATCCCGATGAACCCAGCTTCATTTTAAAGCTCAAACGGTTGGGAAAAGAACGAGCACTGAATCGAGTCCCTATCACAGCGGAAAAAAAAATGACAGCGTCTTTAGTGAAGCTCTGAAAAATTATCGATAACAAAATGTGCAATTTTCCGTTTTTTCATCATTTCGTATCGAATTATTGGATTTCAGGGGAAAATTCACAGTAATTCGTAATCAGATGAAAATTTACGATCACCTGGACCGTAAAAATGTGGTGAAAGAAGGAAAAACGTGTTTCTTCAATATTTATGCCCACTTTTTCAAAAATCTCAATATCACAAAATTTCAAAAAGCCATAACTCTGCCGCAAATTATGCTAGGGGTCTTTTCTAGGGGTGTTTTGAAAAGCCCTTGAGTAGACTTAGAGAATGGCGTACGTTTCATCCTGATACGACAAGTTTAAGTGCTCCGGAAAGTTGATTGAAATTTGAAGAATTTTATTCCAAGGGGTATGTATGGAAAAATTGGCAAAAATCGATGTTCCGACTTTGAAAATCTGTAAAAAATCGAAAAAACATCGAATCCCGATGAACCCAGCTTCATTTTAAAGCTCAAACGGTTGGGAAAAGAACGAGCACTGAATCGAGTCCCTATCACAGCGGAAAAAAAAAATGACAGCGTCTTTAGTGAAGCTCTGAAAAATTATCGATAACAAAATGTGCAATTTTCCGTTTTTTCATCATTTCGCATCGAATTATTGGATTTCTGGGGAAAATTCACAGTAATTCGTAATCAGAAGAAAATTTACGATCACCTGGACCGTAAAAATGTGGTGAAAGAAGGAAAAACGTGTTTCTTCAATATTTATGCCCACTTTTTCAAAAATCTCAATATCACAAAATTTCAAAAAGCCATAACTCTGCCGCAAATTATGCTAGGGGTCTTTTCTAGGGGTGTTTTGAAAAGCCCTTGAGTAGACTTAGAGAATGGCGTACGTTTCATCCTGATACGACAAGTTTAAGTGCTCCGGAAAGTTGATTGAAATTTGAAGAATTTTATTCCAAGGGGTATGTATGGAAAAATTGGCAAAAATCGATGTTCCGACTTTGAAAATCTGTAAAAAATCGAAAAAACATCGAATCCCGATGAACCCAGCTTCATTTTAAAGCTCAAACGGTTGGGAAAAGAACGAGCACTGAATCAAGTCCCTATCACAGCGGAAAAAAAATGACAGCGTCTTTAGTGAAGCTCTGAAAAATTATCGATAACAAAATGTGCAATTTTCCGTTTTTTCATCATTTCGTATCGAATTATTGGATTTCAGGGAAAAATTCACAGTAATTCGTAATCAGATGAAAATTCACGATCACCTGGACCGTAAAAATGTGGTGAAAGAAGGAAAAACGTGTTTCTTCAATATTTATGCCCACTTTTTCAAAAATCTCAATATCACACAATTTCAAAAAGCCATAACTCTGCCGCAAATTATGCTAGGGGTCTTTTCTAGGGGTGTTTTGAAAAGCCCTTGAGTAGACTTAGAGAATGGCGTACGTTTCATCCTGATACGACAAGTTTAAGTGCTCCGGAAAGTTGATTGAAATTTGAAGAATTTTATTCCAAGGGGTATGTATGGAAAAATTGGCAAAAATCGATGTTCCGACTTTGAAAATCTGTAAAAAATCGAAAAAACATCGAATCCCGATGAACCCAGCTTCATTTTAAAGCTCAAACGGTTGGGAAAAGAACGAGCACTGAATCGAGTCCCTATCACAGCGGAAAAAAAAATGACAGCGTCTTTAGTGAAGCTCTGAAAAATTATCGATAACAAAATGTGCAATTTTCCGTTTTTTCATCATTTCGTATCGAATTATTGGATTTCAGGGAAAAATTCACAGTAATTCGTAATCAGATGAAAATTTACGATCACCTGGACCGTAAAAATGTGGTGAAAGAAGGAAAAACGTGTTTCTTCAATATTTATGCCCACTTTTTCAAAAATCTCAATATCACACAATTTCAAAAAGCCATAACTCTGCCGCAAATTATGCTAGGGGTCTTTTCTAGGGGTGTTTTGAAAAGCCCTTGAGTAGACTTAGAGAATGGCGTACGTTTCATCCTGATACGACAAGTTTAAGTGCTCCGGAAAGTTGATTGAAATTTGAAGAATTTTATTCCAAGGGGTATGTATGGAAAAATTGGCAAAAATCGATGTTCCGACTTTGAAAATCTGTAAAAAATCGAAAAAACATCGAATCCCGATGAACCCAACTTCATTTTAAAGCTCAAACGGTTGGGAAAAGAACGAGCACTGAATCGAGTCCCTATCACAGCGGAAAAAAAAATGACAGCGTCTTTAGTGAAGCTCTGAAAAATTATCGATAACAAAATGTGCAATTTTCCGTTTTTTCATCATTTCGTATCGAATTATTGGATTTCAGGGAAAAATTCACAGTAATTCGTAATCAGATGAAAATTTACGATCACCTGGACCGTAAAAATGTGGTGAAAGAAGGAAAAACGTGTTTCTTCAATATTTATGCCCACTTTTTCAAAAATCTCAATATCACACAATTTCAAAAAGCCATAACTCTGCCGCAAATTATGCTAGGGGTCTTTTCTAGGGGTGTTTTGAAAAGCCCTTGAGTAGACTTAGAGAATGGCGTACGTTTCATCCTGATACGACAAGTTTAAGTGCTCCGGAAAGTTGATTGAAATTTGAAGAATTTTATTCCAAGGGGTATGTATGGAAAAATTGGCAAAAATCGATGTTCCGACTTTGAAAATCTGTAAAAAATCGAAAAAACATCGAATCCCGATGAACCCAGCTTCATTTTAAAGCTCAAACGGTTGGGAAAAGAACGAGCACTGAATCGAGTCCCTATCACAGCGGAAAAAAAATGACAGCGTCTTTAGTGAAGCTCTGAAAAATTATCGATAACAAAATGTGCAATTTTCCGTTTTTTCATCATTTCGTATCGAATTATTGGTTTTTAGGGAAAAATTCACAGTAATTCGTAATCAGATGAAAATTCACGATCACCTGGACCGTAAAAATGTGGTGAAAGAAGGAAAAACGTGTTTCTTCAATATTTATGCCCACTTTTTCAAAAATCTCAATATCACACAATTTCAAAAAGCCATAACTCTGCCGCAAATTATGCTAGGGGTCTTTTCTAGGGGTGTTTTGAAAAGCCCTTGAGTAGACTTAGAGAATGGCGTACGTTTCATCCTGATACGACAAGTTTAAGTGCTCCGGAAAGTTGATTGAAATTTGAAGAATTTTATTCCAAGGGGTATGTATGGAAAAATTGGCAAAAATCGATGTTCCGACTTTGAAAATCTGTAAAAAATCGAAAAAACATCGAATCCCGATGAACCCAGCTTCATTTTAAAGCTCAAACGGTTGGGAAAAGAACGAGCACTGAATCGAGTCCCTATCACAGCGGAAAAAAAAATGACAGCGTCTTTAGTGAAGCTCTGAAAAATTATCGATATGAAAATGTGCAATTTTCCGTTTTTTCATCATTTCGCATCGAATTATTGGATTTCTGGGGAAAATTCACAGTAATTCGTAATCAGAAGAAAATGTACGATCACCTGGACCGTAAAAATGTGGTGAAAGAAGGAAAAACGTGTTTCTTCAATATTTATGCCCACTTTTTCAAAAATCTCAATATCACAAAATTTCAAAAAGCCATAACTCTGCCGCAAATTATGCTAGGGGTCTTTTCTAGGGGTGTTTTGAAAAGCCCTTGAGTAGACTTAGAGAATGGCGTACGTTTCATCCTGATACGACAAGTTTAAGTGCTCCGGAAAGTTGATTGAAATTTGAAGAATTTTATTCCAAGGGGTATGTATGGAAAAATTGGCAAAAATCGATGTTCCGACTTTGAAAATCTGTAAAAAATCGAAAAAACATCGAATCCCGATGAACCCAGCTTCATTTTAAAGCTCAAACGGTTGGGAAAAGAACGAGCACTGAATCGAGTCCCTATCACAGCGGAAAAAAAAATGACAGCGTCTTTAGTGAAGCTCTGAAAAATTATTGATATGAAAATGTGCAATTTTCCGTTTTTTCATCATTTCGCATCGAATTATTGGATTTCTGGGGAAAATTCACAGTAATTCGTAATCAGAAGAAAATTTACGATCACCTGGACCGTAAAAATGTGGTGAGAGAAGGAAAAACGTGTTTCTTCAATATTTATGCCCACTTTTTCAAAAATCTCAATATCACAAAATTTCAAAAAGCCATAACTCTGCCGCAAATTATGCTAGGGGTCTTTTCTAGAGGTGTTTTGAAAAGCCCTTGAGTAGACTTAGAGAATGGCGTACGTTTCATCCTTATACGACAAGTTTAAGTGCTCCGGAAAGTTGATTGAAATTTGAAGAATTTTATTCCAAGGGGTATGTATGGAAAAATTGGCAAAAATCGATGTTCCGAATTTGAAAATCTGTAAAAAATCGAAAAAACATCGAATCCCGATGAACCCAGCTTCATTTTAAAGCTCAAACGGTTGGGAAAAGAACGAGCACTGAATCGAGTCCCTATCACAGCGGAAAAAAAAATGACAGCGTCTTTAGTGAAGCTCTGAAAAATTATCGATAACAAAATGTGCAATTTTCCGTTTTTTCATCATTTCGTATCGAATTATTGGATTTCAGGGAAAAATTCACAGTAATTCGTAATCAGATGAAAATTTACGATCACCTGGACCGTAAAAATGTGGTGAAAGAAGGAAAAACGTGTTTCTTCAATATTTATGCCCACTTTTTCAAAAATCTCAATATCACAAAATTTCAAAAAGCCATAACTCTGCCGCAAATTATGCTAGGGGTCTTTTCTAGGGGTGTTTTGAAAAGCCCTTGAGTAGACTTAGAGAATGGCGTACGTTTCATCCTGATACGACAAGTTTAAGTGCTCCGGAAAGTTGATTGAAATTTGAAGAATTTTATTCCAAGGGGTATGTATGGAAAAATTGGCAAAAATCGATGTTCCGACTTTGAAAATCTGTAAAAAATCGAAAAAACATCGAATCCCGATGAACCCAGCTTCATTTTAAAGCTCAAACGGTTGGGAAAAGAACGAGCACTGAATCGAGTCCCTATCACAGCGGAAAAAAAAATGACAGCGTCTTTAGTGAAGCTCTGAAAAATTATCGATATGAAAATGTGCAATTTTCCGTTTTTTCATCATTTCGCATCGAATTATTGGATTTCTGGGGAAAATTCACAGTAATTCGTAATCAGAAGAAAATGTACGATCACCTGGACCGTAAAAATGTGGTGAAAGAAGGAAAAACGTGTTTCTTCAATATTTATGCCCACTTTTTCAAAAATCTCAATATCACAAAATTTCAAAAAGCCATAACTCTGCCGCAAATTATGCTAGGGGTCTTTTCTAGGGGTGTTTTGAAAAGCCCTTGAGTAGACTTAGAGAATGGCGTACGTTTCATCCTGATACGACAAGTTTAAGTGCTCCGGAAAGTTGATTGAAATTTGAAGAATTTTATTCCAAGGGGTATGTATGGAAAAATTGGCAAAAATCGATGTTCCGACTTTGAAAATCTGTAAAAAATCGAAAAAACATCGAATCCCGATGAACCCAGCTTCATTTTAAAGCTCAAACGGTTGGGAAAAGAACGAGCACTGAATCGAGTCCCTATCACAGCGGAAAAAAAATGACAGCGTCTTTAGTGAAGCTCTGAAAAATTATCGATAACAAAATGTGCAATTTTCCGTTTTTTCATCATTTCGTATCGAATTATTGGTTTTTAGGGAAAAATTCACAGTAATTCGTAATCAGATGAAAATTCACGATCACCTGGACCGTAAAAATGTGGTGAAAGAAGGAAAAACGTGTTTCTTCAATATTTATGCCCACTTTTTCAAAAATCTCAATATCACACAATTTTAAAAAGCCATAACTCTGCCGCAAATTATGCTAGGGGTCTTTTCTAGGGGTGTTTTGAAAAGCCCTTGAGTAGACTTAGAGAATGGCGTACGTTTCATCCTGATACGACAAGTTTAAGTGCTCCGGAAAGTTGATTGAAATTTGAAGAATTTTATTCCAAGGGGTATGTATGGAAAAATTGGCAAAAATCGATGTTCCGACTTTGAAAATCTGTAAAAAATCGAAAAAACATCGAATCCCGATGAACCCAACTTCATTTTAAAGCTCAAACGGTTGGGAAAAGAACGAGCACTGAATCGAGTCCCTATCACAGCGGAAAAAAAAATGACAGCGTCTTTAGTGAAGCTCTGAAAAATTATCGATAACAAAATGTGCAATTTTCCGTTTTTTCATCATTTCGTATCGAATTATTGGATTTCAGGGAAAAATTCACAGTAATTCGTAATCAGATGAAAATTTACGATCACCTGGACCGTAAAAATGTGGTGAAAGAAGGAAAAACGTGTTTCTTCAATATTTATGCCCACTTTTTCAAAAATCTCAATATCACACAATTTCAAAAAGCCATAACTCTGCCGCAAATTATGCTAGGGGTCTTTTCTAGGGGTGTTTTGAAAAGCCCTTGAGTAGACTTAGAGAATGGCGTACGTTTCATCCTGATACGACAAGTTTAAGTGCTCCGGAAAGTTGATTGAAATTTGAAGAATTTTATTCCAAGGGGTATGTATGGAAAAATTGGCAAAAATCGATGTTCCGACTTTGAAAATCTGTAAAAAATCGAAAAAACATCGAATCCCGATGAACCCAGCTTCATTTTAAAGCTCAAACGGTTGGGAAAAGAACGAGCACTGAATCGAGTCCCTATCACAGCGGAAAAAAAAATGACAGCGTCTTTAGTGAAGCTCTGAAAAATTATCGACATGAAAATGTGCAATTTTCCGTTTTTTCATCATTTCGCATCGAATTATTGGATTTCTGGGGAAAATTCACAGTAATTCGTAATCAGAAGAAAATGTACGATCACCTGGACCGTAAAAATGTGGTGAAAGAAGGAAAAACGTGTTTCTTCAATATTTATGCCCACTTTTTCAAAAATCTCAATATCACAAAATTTCAAAAAGCCATAACTCTGCCGCAAATTATGCTAGGGGTCTTTTCTAGGGGTGTTTTGAAAAGCCCTTGAGTAGACTTAGAGAATGGCGTACGTTTCATCCTGATACGACAAGTTTAAGTGCTCCGGAAAGTTGATTGAAATTTGAAGAATTTTATTCCAAGGGGTATGTATGGAAAAATTGGCAAAAATCGATGTTCCGACTTTGAAAATCTGTAAAAAATCGAAAAAACATCGAATCCCGATGAACCCAGCTTCATTTTAAAGCTCAAACGGTTGGGAAAAGAACGAGCACTGAATCGAGTCCCTATCACAGCGGAAAAAAAATGACAGCGTCTTTAGTGAAGCTCTGAAAAATTATCGATAACAAAATGTGCAATTTTCCGTTTTTTCATCATTTCGTATCGAATTATTGGATTTCAGGGAAAAATTCACAGTAATTCGTAATCAGATGAAAATTCACGATCACCTGGACCGTAAAAATGTGGTGAAAGAAGGAAAAACGTGTTTCTTCAATATTTATGCCCACTTTTTCAAAAATCTCAATATCACACAATTTCAAAAAGCCATAACTCTGCCGCAAATTATGCTAGGGGTCTTTTCTAGGGGTGTTTTGAAAAGCCCTTGAGTAGACTTAGAGAATGGCGTACGTTTCATCCTGATACGACAAGTTTAAGTGCTCCGGAAAGTTGATTGAAATTTGAAGAATTTTATTCCAAGGGGTATGTATGGAAAAATTGGCAAAAATCGATGTTCCGACTTTGAAAATCTGTAAAAAATCGAAAAAACATCGAATCCCGATGAACCCAGCTTCATTTTAAAGCTCAAACGGTTGGGAAAAGAACGAGCACTGAATCGAGTCCCTATCACAGCGGAAAAAAAAATGACAGCGTCTTTAGTGAAGCTCTGAAAAATTATCGATATGAAAATGTGCAATTTTCCGTTTTTTCATCATTTCGCATCGAATTATTGGATTTCTGGGGAAAATTCACAGTAATTCGTAATCAGAAGAAAATGTACGATCACCTGGACCGTAAAAATGTGGTGAAAGAAGGAAAAACGTGTTTCTTCAATATTTATGCCCACTTTTTCAAAAATCTCAATATCACAAAATTTCAAAAAGCCATAACTCTGCCGCAAATTATGCTAGGGGTCTTTTCTAGGGGTGTTTTGAAAAGCCCTTGAGTAGACTTAGAGAATGGCGTACGTTTCATCCTGATACGACAAGTTTAAGTGCTCCGGAAAGTTGATTGAAATTTGAAGAATTTTATTCCAAGGGGTATGTATGGAAAAATTGGCAAAAATCGATGTTCCGACTTTGAAAATCTGTAAAAAATCGAAAAAACATCGAATCCCGATGAACCCAGCTTCATTTTAAAGCTCAAACGGTTGGGAAAAGAACGAGCACTGAATCGAGTCCCTATCACAGCGGAAAAAAAAATGACAGCGTCTTTAGTGAAGCTCTGAAAAATTATTGATATGAAAATGTGCAATTTTCCGTTTTTTCATCATTTCGCATCGAATTATTGGATTTCTGGGGAAAATTCACAGTAATTCGTAATCAGAAGAAAATTTACGATCACCTGGACCGTAAAAATGTGGTGAGAGAAGGAAAAACGTGTTTCTTCAATATTTATGCCCACTTTTTCAAAAATCTCAATATCACAAAATTTCAAAAAGCCATAACTCTGCCGCAAATTATGCTAGGGGTCTTTTCTAGGGGTGTTTTGAAAAGCCCTTGAGTAGACTTAGAGAATGGCGTACGTTTCATCCTGATACGACAAGTTTAAGTGCTCCGGAAAGTTGATTGAAATTTGAAGAATTTTATTCCAAGGGGTATGTATGGAAAAATTGGCAAAAATCGATGTTCCGACTTTGAAAATCTGTAAAAAATCGAAAAAACATCGAATCCCGATGAACCCAGCTTCATTTTAAAGCTCAAACGGTTGGGAAAAGAACGAGCACTGAATCGAGTCCCTATCACAGCGGAAAAAAAATGACAGCGTCTTTAGTGAAGCTCTGAAAAATTATCGATAACAAAATGTGCAATTTTCCGTTTTTTCATCATTTCGTATCGAATTATTGGTTTTTAGGGAAAAATTCACAGTAATTCGTAATCAGATGAAAATTCACGATCACCTGGACCGTAAAAATGTGGTGAAAGAAGGAAAAACGTGTTTCTTCAATATTTATGCCCACTTTTTCAAAAATCTCAATATCACACAATTTCAAAAAGCCATAACTCTGCCGCAAATTATGCTAGGGGTCTTTTCTAGGGGTGTTTTGAAAAGCCCTTGAGTAGACTTAGAGAATGGCGTACGTTTCATCCTGATACGACAAGTTTAAGTGCTCCGGAAAGTTGATTGAAATTTGAAGAATTTTATTCCAAGGGGTATGTATGGAAAAATTGGCAAAAATCGATGTTCCGACTTTGAAAATCTGTAAAAAATCGAAAAAACATCGAATCCCGATGAACCCAACTTCATTTTAAAGCTCAAACGGTTGGGAAAAGAACGAGCACTGAATCGAGTCTCTATCACAGCGGAAAAAAAAATGACAGCGTCTTTAGTGAAGCTCTGAAAAATTATCGATAACAAAATGTGCAATTTTCCGTTTTTTCATCATTTCGTATCGAATTATTGGATTTCAGGGAAAAATTCACAGTAATTCGTAATCAGATGAAAATTTACGATCACCTGGACCGTAAAAATGTGGTGAAAGAAGGAAAAACGTGTTTCTTCAATATTTATGCCCACTTTTTCAAAAATCTCAATATCACACAATTTCAAAAAGCCATAACTCTGCCGCAAATTATGCTAGGGGTCTTTTCTAGGGGTGTTTTGAAAAGCCCTTGAGTAGACTTAGAGAATGGCGTACGTTTCATCCTGATACGACAAGTTTAAGTGCTCCGGAAAGTTGATTGAAATTTGAAGAATTTTATTCCAAGGGGTATGTATGGAAAAATTGGCAAAAATCGATGTTCCGACTTTGAAAATCTGTAAAAAATCGAAAAAACATCGAATCCCGATGAACCCAGCTTCATTTTAAAGCTCAAACGGTTGGGAAAAGAACGAGCACTGAATCGAGTCCCTATGACAGCGGAAAAAAAATGACAGCGTCTTTAGTGAAGCTCTGAAAAATTATCGATAACAAAATGTGCAATTTTCCGTTTTTTCATCATTTCGTATCGAATTATTGGATTTCAGGGAAAAATTCACAGTAATTCGTAATCAGATGAAAATTCACGATCACCTGGACCGTAAAAATGTGGTGAAAGAAGGAAAAACGTGTTTCTTCAATATTTATGCCCACTTTTTCAAAAATCTCAATATCACACAATTTCAAAAAGCCATAACTCTGCCGCAAATTATGCTAGGGGTCTTTTCTAGGGGTGTTTTGAAAAGCCCTTGAGTAGACTTAGAGAATGGCGTACGTTTCATCCTGATACGACAAGTTTAAGTGCTCCGGAAAGTTGATTGAAATTTGAAGAATTTTATTCCAAGGGGTATGTATGGAAAAATTGGCAAAAATCGATGTTCCGACTTTGAAAATCTGTAAAAAATCGAAAAAACATCGAATCCCGATGAACCCAGCTTCATTTTAAAGCTCAAACGGTTGGGAAAAGAACGAGCACTGAATCGAGTCCCTATCACAGCGGAAAAAAAAATGACAGCGTCTTTAGTGAAGCTCTGAAAAATTATCGATATGAAAATGTGCAATTTTCCGTTTTTTCATCATTTCGCATCGAATTATTGGATTTCTGGGGAAAATTCACAGTAATTCGTAATCAGAAGAAAATGTACGATCACCTGGACCGTAAAAATGTGGTGAAAGAAGGAAAAACGTGTTTCTTCAATATTTATGCCCACTTTTTCAAAAATCTCAATATCACAAAATTTCAAAAAGCCATAACTCTGCCGCAAATTATGCTAGGGGTCTTTTCTAGGGGTGTTTTGAAAAGCCCTTGAGTAGACTTAGAGAATGGCGTACGTTTCATCCTGATACGACAAGTTTAAGTGCTCCGGAAAGTTGATTGAAATTTGAAGAATTTTATTCCAAGGGGTATGTATGGAAAAATTGGCAAAAATCGATGTTCCGACTTTGAAAATCTGTAAAAAATCGAAAAAACATCGAATCCCGATGAACCCAGCTTCATTTTAAAGCTCAAACGGTTGGGAAAAGAACGAGCACTGAATCGAGTCCCTATCACAGCGGAAAAAAAATGACAGCGTCTTTAGTGAAGCTCTGAAAAATTATCGATAACAAAATGTGCAATTTTCCGTTTTTTCATCATTTCGTATCGAATTATTGGTTTTTAGGGAAAAATTCACAGTAATTCGTAATCAGATGAAAATTCACGATCACCTGGACCGTAAAAATGTGGTGAAAGAAGGAAAAACGTGTTTCTTCAATATTTATGCCCACTTTTTCAAAAATCTCAATATCACACAATTTCAAAAAGCCATAACTCTGCCGCAAATTATGCTAGGGGTCTTTTCTAGGGGTGTTTTGAAAAGCCCTTGAGTAGACTTAGAGAATGGCGTACGTTTCATCCTGATACGACAAGTTTAAGTGCTCCGGAAAGTTGATTGAAATTTGAAGAATTTTATTCCAAGGGGTATGTATGGAAAAATTGGCAAAAATCGATGTTCCGACTTTGAAAATCTGTAAAAAATCGAAAAAACATCGAATCCCGATGAACCCAGCTTCATTTTAAAGCTCAAACGGTTGGGAAAAGAACGAGCACTGAATCGAGTCCCTATCACAGCGGAAAAAAAAATGACAGCGTCTTTAGTGAAGCTCTGAAAAATTATCGATATGAAAATGTGCAATTTTCCGTTTTTTCATCATTTCGCATCGAATTATTGGATTTCTGGGGAAAATTCACAGTAATTCGTAATCAGAAGAAAATGTACGATCACCTGGACCGTAAAAATGTGGTGAAAGAAGGAAAAACGTGTTTCTTCAATATTTATGCCCACTTTTTCAAAAATCTCAATATCACAAAATTTCAAAAAGCCATAACTCTGCCGCAAATTATGCTAGGGGTCTTTTCTAGGGGTGTTTTGAAAAGCCCTTGAGTAGACTTAGAGAATGGCGTACGTTTCATCCTGATACGACAAGTTTAAGTGCTCCGGAAAGTTGATTGAAATTTGAAGAATTTTATTCCAAGGGGTATGTATGGAAAAATTGGCAAAAATCGATGTTCCGACTTTGAAAATCTGTAAAAAATCGAAAAAACATCGAATCCCGATGAACCCAGCTTCATTTTAAAGCTCAAACGGTTGGGAAAAGAACGAGCACTGAATCGAGTCCCTATCACAGCGGAAAAAAAATGACAGCGTCTTTAGTGAAGCTCTGAAAAATTATCGATAACAAAATGTGCAATTTTCCGTTTTTTCATCATTTCGTATCGAATTATTGGTTTTTAGGGAAAAATTCACAGTAATTCGTAATCAGATGAAAATTCACGATCACCTGGACCGTAAAAATGTGGTGAAAGAAGGAAAAACGTGTTTCTTCAATATTTATGCCCACTTTTTCAAAAATCTCAATATCACACAATTTCAAAAAGCCATAACTCTGCCGCAAATTATGCTAGGGGTCTTTTCTAGGGGTGTTTTGAAAAGCCCTTGAGTAGACTTAGAGAATGGCGTACGTTTCATCCTGATACGACAAGTTTAAGTGCTCCGGAAAGTTGATTGAAATTTGAAGAATTTTATTCCAAGGGGTATGTATGGAAAAATTGGCAAAAATCGATGTTCCGACTTTGAAAATCTGTAAAAAATCGAAAAAACATCGAATCCCGATGAACCCAACTTCATTTTAAAGCTCAAACGGTTGGGAAAAGAACGAGCACTGAATCGAGTCCCTATCACAGCGGAAAAAAAAATGACAGCGTCTTTAGTGAAGCTCTGAAAAATTATCGATAACAAAATGTGCAATTTTTCCGTTTTTTCATCATTTCGTATCGAATTATTGGATTTCAGGGGAAAAATTCCACAGTAATTCCGTAATCAGATGAAAATTTACGATCACCTGGACCGTAAAAATGTGGTGAAAGAAGGAAAAACGTGTTTCTTCAATATTTATGCCCACTTTTTCAAAAATCTCAATATCACACACTTTCAAAAAGCCATAACTCTGCCGCAAATTATGCTAGGGGTCTTTTCTAGGGGTGTTTGAAAGCCCTTGAGTAGACTTAGAGAATGGCGTACGTTTTCATCCTGATACGACAAGTTTAAGTGCTCCGGAAAGTTGATTGAAATTTGAAGAATTTTATTCCAAGGGGTATGTATGGAAAAATTGGCAAAATCGATGTTCCGACTTTGAAAATCTGTAAAAATCGAAAAACATCGAATCCCGATGAACCCAGCTTCATTTTAAAGCTCAAACGGTTGGGAAAAGAACGAGCACTGAATCGAGTCCCTATCACAGCGGAAAAAAAAATGACAGCGTCTTTAGTGAAGCTCTGAAAATTATCGATAACAAAATGTGCAATTTCCGTTTTTTCATCATTTCGTATCGAATTATTGGATTTCAGGGAAAAATCACAGTAATCGTAATCAGATGAAAATTCACGATCACCTGGACCGTAAAAATGTGGTGAAAGAAGGAAAAAACGTGTTCTTCAATATTATGCCCACTTTTTCAAAAATCTCAATATCACACAATTTCAAAAAGCCATAACTCTGCCGCAAATTATGCTAGGGGTCTTTTCTAGGGGTGTTTTGAAAAGCCCTTGAGTAGACTTAGAGAATGGCGTACGTTTCATCCTGATACGACAAGTTTAAGTGCTCCGGAAAGTTGATTGAAATTTGAAGAATTTTATTCCAAGGGGTATGTATGGAAAAATTGGCAAAAATCGATGTTCCGACTTTGAAAATCTGTAAAAAATCGAAAAAACATCGAATCCCGATGAACCCAGCTTCATTTTAAAGCTCAAACGGTTGGGAAAAGAACGAGCACTGAATCGAGTCCCTATCACAGCGGAAAAAAAAATGACAGCGTCTTTAGTGAAGCTCTGAAAAATTATCGATATGAAAATGTGCAATTTTCCGTTTTTTCATCATTTCGCATCGAATTATTGGATTTCTGGGGAAAATTCACAGTAATTCGTAATCAGAAGAAAATGTACGATCACCTGGACCGTAAAAATGTGGTGAAAGAAGGAAAAACGTGTTTCTTCAATATTTATGCCCACTTTTTCAAAAATCTCAATATCACAAAATTTCAAAAAGCCATAACTCTGCCGCAAATTATGCTAGGGGTCTTTTCTAGGGGTGTTTTGAAAAGCCCTTGAGTAGACTTAGAGAATGGCGTACGTTTCATCCTGATACGACAAGTTTAAGTGCTCCGGAAAGTTGATTGAAATTTGAAGAATTTTATTCCAAGGGGTATGTATGGAAAAATTGGCAAAAATCGATGTTCCGACTTTGAAAATCTGTAAAAAATCGAAAAAACATCGAATCCCGATGAACCCAGCTTCATTTTAAAGCTCAAACGGTTGGGAAAAGAACGAGCACTGAATCGAGTCCCTATCACAGCGGAAAAAAAATGACAGCGTCTTTAGTGAAGCTCTGAAAAATTATCGATAACAAAATGTGCAATTTTCCGTTTTTTCATCATTTCGTATCGAATTATTGGTTTTTAGGGAAAAATTCACAGTAATTCGTAATCAGATGAAAATTCACGATCACCTGGACCGTAAAAATGTGGTGAAAGAAGGAAAAACGTGTTTCTTCAATATTTATGCCCACTTTTTCAAAAATCTCAATATCACACAATTTCAAAAAGCCATAACTCTGCCGCAAATTATGCTAGGGGTCTTTTCTAGGGGTGTTTTGAAAAGCCCTTGAGTAGACTTAGAGAATGGCGTACGTTTCATCCTGATACGACAAGTTTAAGTGCTCCGGAAAGTTGATTGAAATTTGAAGAATTTTATTCCAAGGGGTATGTATGGAAAAATTGGCAAAAATCGATGTTCCGACTTTGAAAATCTGTAAAAAATCGAAAAAACATCGAATCCCGATGAACCCAACTTCATTTTAAAGCTCAAACGGTTGGGAAAAGAACGAGCACTGAATCGAGTCCCTATCACAGCGGAAAAAAAAATGACAGCGTCTTTAGTGAAGCTCTGAAAAATTATCGATAACAAAATGTGCAATTTTCCGTTTTTTCATCATTTCGTATCGAATTATTGGATTTCAGGGAAAAATTCACAGTAATTCGTAATCAGATGAAAATTTACGATCACCTGGACCGTAAAAATGTGGTGAAAGAAGGAAAAACGTGTTTCTTCAATATTTATGCCCACTTTTTCAAAAATCTCAATATCACACAATTTCAAAAAGCCATAACTCTGCCGCAAATTATGCTAGGGGTCTTTTCTAGGGGTGTTTTGAAAAGCCCTTGAGTAGACTTAGAGAATGGCGTACGTTTCATCCTGATACGACAAGTTTAAGTGCTCCGGAAAGTTGATTGAAATTTGAAGAATTTTATTCCAAGGGGTATGTATGGAAAAATTGGCAAAAATCGATGTTCCGACTTTGAAAATCTGTAAAAAATCGAAAAAACATCGAATCCCGATGAACCCAGCTTCATTTTAAAGCTCAAACGGTTGGGAAAAGAACGAGCACTGAATCGAGTCCCTATCACAGCGGAAAAAAAATGACAGCGTCTTTAGTGAAGCTCTGAAAAATTATCGATAACAAAATGTGCAATTTTCCGTTTTTTCATCATTTCGTATCGAATTATTGGATTTCAGGGAAAAATTCACAGTAATTCGTAATCAGATGAAAATTCACGATCACCTGGACCGTAAAAATGTGGTGAAAGAAGGAAAAACGTGTTTCTTCAATATTTATGCCCACTTTTTCAAAAATCTCAATATCACACAATTTCAAAAAGCCATAACTCTGCCGCAAATTATGCTAGGGGTCTTTTCTAGGGGTGTTTTGAAAAGCCCTTGAGTAGACTTAGAGAATGGCGTACGTTTCATCCTGATACGACAAGTTTAAGTGCTCCGGAAAGTTGATTGAAATTTGAAGAATTTTATTCCAAGGGGTATGTATGGAAAAATTGGCAAAAATCGATGTTCCGACTTTGAAAATCTGTAAAAAATCGAAAAAACATCGAATCCCGATGAACCCAGCTTCATTTTAAAGCTCAAACGGTTGGGAAAAGAACGAGCACTGAATCGAGTCCCTATCACAGCGGAAAAAAAAATGACAGCGTCTTTAGTGAAGCTCTGAAAAATTATCGATATGAAAATGTGCAATTTTCCGTTTTTTCATCATTTCGCATCGAATTATTGGATTTCTGGGGAAAATTCACAGTAATTCGTAATCAGAAGAAAATGTACGATCACCTGGACCGTAAAAATGTGGTGAAAGAAGGAAAAACGTGTTTCTTCAATATTTATGCCCACTTTTTCAAAAATCTCAATATCACAAAATTTCAAAAAGCCATAACTCTGCCGCAAATTATGCTAGGGGTCTTTTCTAGGGGTGTTTTGAAAAGCCCTTGAGTAGACTTAGAGAATGGCGTACGTTTCATCCTGATACGACAAGTTTAAGTGCTCCGGAAAGTTGATTGAAATTTGAAGAATTTTATTCCAAGGGGTATGTATGGAAAAATTGGCAAAAATCGATGTTCCGACTTTGAAAATCTGTAAAAAATCGAAAAAACATCGAATCCCGATGAACCCAGCTTCATTTTAAAGCTCAAACGGTTGGGAAAAGAACGAGCACTGAATCGAGTCCCTATCACAGCGGAAAAAAAAATGACAGCGTCTTTAGTGAAGCTCTGAAAAATTATCGATATGAAAATGTGCAATTTTCCGTTTTTTCATCATTTCGCATCGAATTATTGGATTTCTGGGGAAAATTCACAGTAATTCGTAATCAGAAGAAAATGTACGATCACCTGGACCGTAAAAATGTGGTGAAAGAAGGAAAAACGTGTTTCTTCAATATTTATGCCCACTTTTTCAAAAATCTCAATATCACAAAATTTCAAAAAGCCATAACTCTGCCGCAAATTATGCTAGGGGTCTTTTCTAGGGGTGTTTTGAAAAGCCCTTGAGTAGACTTAGAGAATGGCGTACGTTTCATCCTGATACGACAAGTTTAAGTGCTCCGGAAAGTTGATTGAAATTTGAAGAATTTTATTCCAAGGGGTATGTATGGAAAAATTGGCAAAAATCGATGTTCCGACTTTGAAAATCTGTAAAAAATCGAAAAAACATCGAATCCCGATGAACCCAGCTTCATTTTAAAGCTCAAACGGTTGGGAAAAGAACGAGCACTGAATCGAGTCCCTATCACAGCGGAAAAAAAAATGACAGCGTCTTTAGTGAAGCTCTGAAAAATTATTGATATGAAAATGTGCAATTTTCCGTTTTTTCATCATTTCGCATCGAATTATTGGATTTCTGGGGAAAATTCACAGTAATTCGTAATCAGAAGAAAATTTACGATCACCTGGACCGTAAAAATGTGGTGAGAGAAGGAAAAACGTGTTTCTTCAATATTTATGCCCACTTTTTCAAAAATCTCAATATCACAAAATTTCAAAAAGCCATAACTCTGCCGCAAATTATGCTAGGGGTCTTTTCTAGGGGTGTTTTGAAAAGCCCTTGAGTAGACTTAGAGAATGGCGTACGTTTCATCCTGATACGACAAGTTTAAGTGCTCCGGAAAGTTGATTGAAATTTGAAGAATTTTATTCCAAGGGGTATGTATGGAAAAATTGGCAAAAATCGATGTTCCGACTTTGAAAATCTGTAAAAAATCGAAAAAACATCGAATCCCGATGAACCCAGCTTCATTTTAAAGCTCAAACGGTTGGGAAAAGAACGAGCACTGAATCGAGTCCCTATCACAGCGGAAAAAAAATGACAGCGTCTTTAGTGAAGCTCTGAAAAATTATCGATAACAAAATGTGCAATTTTCCGTTTTTTCATCATTTCGTATCGAATTATTGGTTTTTAGGGAAAAATTCACAGTAATTCGTAATCAGATGAAAATTCACGATCACCTGGACCGTAAAAATGTGGTGAAAGAAGGAAAAACGTGTTTCTTCAATATTTATGCCCACTTTTTCAAAAATCTCAATATCACACAATTTCAAAAAGCCATAACTCTGCCGCAAATTATGCTAGGGGTCTTTTCTAGGGGTGTTTTGAAAAGCCCTTGAGTAGACTTAGAGAATGGCGTACGTTTCATCCTGATACGACAAGTTTAAGTGCTCCGGAAAGTTGATTGAAATTTGAAGAATTTTATTCCAAGGGGTATGTATGGAAAAATTGGCAAAAATCGATGTTCCGACTTTGAAAATCTGTAAAAAATCGAAAAAACATCGAATCCCGATGAACCCAACTTCATTTTAAAGCTCAAACGGTTGGGAAAAGAACGAGCACTGAATCGAGTCTCTATCACAGCGGAAAAAAAAATGACAGCGTCTTTAGTGAAGCTCTGAAAAATTATCGATAACAAAATGTGCAATTTTCCGTTTTTTCATCATTTCGTATCGAATTATTGGATTTCAGGGAAAAATTCACAGTAATTCGTAATCAGATGAAAATTTACGATCACCTGGACCGTAAAAATGTGGTGAAAGAAGGAAAAACGTGTTTCTTCAATATTTATGCCCACTTTTTCAAAAATCTCAATATCACACAATTTCAAAAAGCCATAACTCTGCCGCAAATTATGCTAGGGGTCTTTTCTAGGGGTGTTTTGAAAAGCCCTTGAGTAGACTTAGAGAATGGCGTACGTTTCATCCTGATACGACAAGTTTAAGTGCTCCGGAAAGTTGATTGAAATTTGAAGAATTTTATTCCAAGGGGTATGTATGGAAAAATTGGCAAAAATCGATGTTCCGACTTTGAAAATCTGTAAAAAATCGAAAAAACATCGAATCCCGATGAACCCAGCTTCATTTTAAAGCTCAAACGGTTGGGAAAAGAACGAGCACTGAATCGAGTCCCTATGACAGCGGAAAAAAAATGACAGCGTCTTTAGTGAAGCTCTGAAAAATTATCGATAACAAAATGTGCAATTTTCCGTTTTTTCATCATTTCGTATCGAATTATTGGATTTCAGGGAAAAATTCACAGTAATTCGTAATCAGATGAAAATTCACGATCACCTGGACCGTAAAAATGTGGTGAAAGAAGGAAAAACGTGTTTCTTCAATATTTATGCCCACTTTTTCAAAAATCTCAATATCACACAATTTCAAAAAGCCATAACTCTGCCGCAAATTATGCTAGGGGTCTTTTCTAGGGGTGTTTTGAAAAGCCCTTGAGTAGACTTAGAGAATGGCGTACGTTTCATCCTGATACGACAAGTTTAAGTGCTCCGGAAAGTTGATTGAAATTTGAAGAATTTTATTCCAAGGGGTATGTATGGAAAAATTGGCAAAAATCGATGTTCCGACTTTGAAAATCTGTAAAAAATCGAAAAAACATCGAATCCCGATGAACCCAGCTTCATTTTAAAGCTCAAACGGTTGGGAAAAGAACGAGCACTGAATCGAGTCCCTATCACAGCGGAAAAAAAAATGACAGCGTCTTTAGTGAAGCTCTGAAAAATTATCGATATGAAAATGTGCAATTTTCCGTTTTTTCATCATTTCGCATCGAATTATTGGATTTCTGGGGAAAATTCACAGTAATTCGTAATCAGAAGAAAATGTACGATCACCTGGACCGTAAAAATGTGGTGAAAGAAGGAAAAACGTGTTTCTTCAATATTTATGCCCACTTTTTCAAAAATCTCAATATCACAAAATTTCAAAAAGCCATAACTCTGCCGCAAATTATGCTAGGGGTCTTTTCTAGGGGTGTTTTGAAAAGCCCTTGAGTAGACTTAGAGAATGGCGTACGTTTCATCCTGATACGACAAGTTTAAGTGCTCCGGAAAGTTGATTGAAATTTGAAGAATTTTATTCCAAGGGGTATGTATGGAAAAATTGGCAAAAATCGATGTTCCGACTTTGAAAATCTGTAAAAAATCGAAAAAACATCGAATCCCGATGAACCCAGCTTCATTTTAAAGCTCAAACGGTTGGGAAAAGAACGAGCACTGAATCGAGTCCCTATCACAGCGGAAAAAAAATGACAGCGTCTTTAGTGAAGCTCTGAAAAATTATCGATAACAAAATGTGCAATTTTCCGTTTTTTCATCATTTCGTATCGAATTATTGGTTTTTAGGGAAAAATTCACAGTAATTCGTAATCAGATGAAAATTCACGATCACCTGGACCGTAAAAATGTGGTGAAAGAAGGAAAAACGTGTTTCTTCAATATTTATGCCCACTTTTTCAAAAATCTCAATATCACACAATTTCAAAAAGCCATAACTCTGCCGCAAATTATGCTAGGGGTCTTTTCTAGGGGTGTTTTGAAAAGCCCTTGAGTAGACTTAGAGAATGGCGTACGTTTCATCCTGATACGACAAGTTTAAGTGCTCCGGAAAGTTGATTGAAATTTGAAGAATTTTATTCCAAGGGGTATGTATGGAAAAATTGGCAAAAATCGATGTTCCGACTTTGAAAATCTGTAAAAAATCGAAAAAACATCGAATCCCGATGAACCCAGCTTCATTTTAAAGCTCAAACGGTTGGGAAAAGAACGAGCACTGAATCGAGTCCCTATCACAGCGGAAAAAAAAATGACAGCGTCTTTAGTGAAGCTCTGAAAAATTATCGATATGAAAATGTGCAATTTTCCGTTTTTTCATCATTTCGCATCGAATTATTGGATTTCTGGGGAAAATTCACAGTAATTCGTAATCAGAAGAAAATGTACGATCACCTGGACCGTAAAAATGTGGTGAAAGAAGGAAAAACGTGTTTCTTCAATATTTATGCCCACTTTTTCAAAAATCTCAATATCACAAAATTTCAAAAAGCCATAACTCTGCCGCAAATTATGCTAGGGGTCTTTTCTAGGGGTGTTTTGAAAAGCCCTTGAGTAGACTTAGAGAATGGCGTACGTTTCATCCTGATACGACAAGTTTAAGTGCTCCGGAAAGTTGATTGAAATTTGAAGAATTTTATTCCAAGGGGTATGTATGGAAAAATTGGCAAAAATCGATGTTCCGACTTTGAAAATCTGTAAAAAATCGAAAAAACATCGAATCCCGATGAACCCAGCTTCATTTTAAAGCTCAAACGGTTGGGAAAAGAACGAGCACTGAATCGAGTCCCTATCACAGCGGAAAAAAAATGACAGCGTCTTTAGTGAAGCTCTGAAAAATTATCGATAACAAAATGTGCAATTTTCCGTTTTTTCATCATTTCGTATCGAATTATTGGTTTTTAGGGAAAAATTCACAGTAATTCGTAATCAGATGAAAATTCACGATCACCTGGACCGTAAAAATGTGGTGAAAGAAGGAAAAACGTGTTTCTTCAATATTTATGCCCACTTTTTCAAAAATCTCAATATCACACAATTTCAAAAAGCCATAACTCTGCCGCAAATTATGCTAGGGGTCTTTTCTAGGGGTGTTTTGAAAAGCCCTTGAGTAGACTTAGAGAATGGCGTACGTTTCATCCTGATACGACAAGTTTAAGTGCTCCGGAAAGTTGATTGAAATTTGAAGAATTTTATTCCAAGGGGTATGTATGGAAAAATTGGCAAAAATCGATGTTCCGACTTTGAAAATCTGTAAAAAATCGAAAAAACATCGAATCCCGATGAACCCAACTTCATTTTAAAGCTCAAACGGTTGGGAAAAGAACGAGCACTGAATCGAGTCCCTATCACAGCGGAAAAAAAAATGACAGCGTCTTTAGTGAAGCTCTGAAAAATTATCGATAACAAAATGTGCAATTTTCCGTTTTTTCATCATTTCGTATCGAATTATTGGATTTCAGGGAAAAATTCACAGTAATTCGTAATCAGATGAAAATTTACGATCACCTGGACCGTAAAAATGTGGTGAAAGAAGGAAAAACGTGTTTCTTCAATATTTATGCCCACTTTTTCAAAAATCTCAATATCACACAATTTCAAAAAGCCATAACTCTGCCGCAAATTATGCTAGGG
The DNA here is from genome assembly GCA_963564615.1 of Rhorus exstirpatorius. Taxonomy (NCBI): domain Eukaryota; kingdom Metazoa; phylum Arthropoda; class Insecta; order Hymenoptera; family Ichneumonidae; genus Rhorus; species Rhorus exstirpatorius. The sequence continues at coordinate 50,053 of CAUXCA010000055.1, forward strand.
GTCTTTTCTAGGGGTGTTTTGAAAAGCCCTTGAGTAGACTTAGAGAATGGCGTACGTTTCATCCTGATACGACAAGTTTAAGTGCTCCGGAAAGTTGATTGAAATTTGAAGAATTTTATTCCAAGGGGTATGTATGGAAAAATTGGCAAAAATCGATGTTCCGACTTTGAAAATCTGTAAAAAATCGAAAAAACATCGAATCCCGATGAACCCAGCTTCATTTTAAAGCTCAAACGGTTGGGAAAAGAACGAGCACTGAATCGAGTCCCTATCACAGCGGAAAAAAAATGACAGCGTCTTTAGTGAAGCTCTGAAAAATTATCGATAACAAAATGTGCAATTTTCCGTTTTTTCATCATTTCGTATCGAATTATTGGATTTCAGGGAAAAATTCACAGTAATTCGTAATCAGATGAAAATTCACGATCACCTGGACCGTAAAAATGTGGTGAAAGAAGGAAAAACGTGTTTCTTCAATATTTATGCCCACTTTTTCAAAAATCTCAATATCACACAATTTCAAAAAGCCATAACTCTGCCGCAAATTATGCTAGGGGTCTTTTCTAGGGGTGTTTTGAAAAGCCCTTGAGTAGACTTAGAGAATGGCGTACGTTTCATCCTGATACGACAAGTTTAAGTGCTCCGGAAAGTTGATTGAAATTTGAAGAATTTTATTCCAAGGGGTATGTATGGAAAAATTGGCAAAAATCGATGTTCCGACTTTGAAAATCTGTAAAAAATCGAAAAAACATCGAATCCCGATGAACCCAGCTTCATTTTAAAGCTCAAACGGTTGGGAAAAGAACGAGCACTGAATCGAGTCCCTATCACAGCGGAAAAAAAAATGACAGCGTCTTTAGTGAAGCTCTGAAAAATTATCGATATGAAAATGTGCAATTTTCCGTTTTTTCATCATTTCGCATCGAATTATTGGATTTCTGGGGAAAATTCACAGTAATTCGTAATCAGAAGAAAATGTACGATCACCTGGACCGTAAAAATGTGGTGAAAGAAGGAAAAACGTGTTTCTTCAATATTTATGCCCACTTTTTCAAAAATCTCAATATCACAAAATTTCAAAAAGCCATAACTCTGCCGCAAATTATGCTAGGGGTCTTTTCTAGGGGTGTTTTGAAAAGCCCTTGAGTAGACTTAGAGAATGGCGTACGTTTCATCCTGATACGACAAGTTTAAGTGCTCCGGAAAGTTGATTGAAATTTGAAGAATTTTATTCCAAGGGGTATGTATGGAAAAATTGGCAAAAATCGATGTTCCGACTTTGAAAATCTGTAAAAAATCGAAAAAACATCGAATCCCGATGAACCCAGCTTCATTTTAAAGCTCAAACGGTTGGGAAAAGAACGAGCACTGAATCGAGTCCCTATCACAGCGGAAAAAAAATGACAGCGTCTTTAGTGAAGCTCTGAAAAATTATCGATAACAAAATGTGCAATTTTCCGTTTTTTCATCATTTCGTATCGAATTATTGGTTTTTAGGGAAAAATTCACAGTAATTCGTAATCAGATGAAAATTCACGATCACCTGGACCGTAAAAATGTGGTGAAAGAAGGAAAAACGTGTTTCTTCAATATTTATGCCCACTTTTTCAAAAATCTCAATATCACACAATTTCAAAAAGCCATAACTCTGCCGCAAATTATGCTAGGGGTCTTTTCTAGGGGTGTTTTGAAAAGCCCTTGAGTAGACTTAGAGAATGGCGTACGTTTCATCCTGATACGACAAGTTTAAGTGCTCCGGAAAGTTGATTGAAATTTGAAGAATTTTATTCCAAGGGGTATGTATGGAAAAATTGGCAAAAATCGATGTTCCGACTTTGAAAATCTGTAAAAAATCGAAAAAACATCGAATCCCGATGAACCCAACTTCATTTTAAAGCTCAAACGGTTGGGAAAAGAACGAGCACTGAATCGAGTCCCTATCACAGCGGAAAAAAAAATGACAGCGTCTTTAGTGAAGCTCTGAAAAATTATCGATAACAAAATGTGCAATTTTCCGTTTTTTCATCATTTCGTATCGAATTATTGGATTTCAGGGAAAAATTCACAGTAATTCGTAATCAGATGAAAATTTACGATCACCTGGACCGTAAAAATGTGGTGAAAGAAGGAAAAACGTGTTTCTTCAATATTTATGCCCACTTTTTCAAAAATCTCAATATCACACAATTTCAAAAAGCCATAACTCTGCCGCAAATTATGCTAGGGGTCTTTTCTAGGGGTGTTTTGAAAAGCCCTTGAGTAGACTTAGAGAATGGCGTACGTTTCATCCTGATACGACAAGTTTAAGTGCTCCGGAAAGTTGATTGAAATTTGAAGAATTTTATTCCAAGGGGTATGTATGGAAAAATTGGCAAAAATCGATGTTCCGACTTTGAAAATCTGTAAAAAATCGAAAAAACATCGAATCCCGATGAACCCAGCTTCATTTTAAAGCTCAAACGGTTGGGAAAAGAACGAGCACTGAATCGAGTCCCTATCACAGCGGAAAAAAAATGACAGCGTCTTTAGTGAAGCTCTGAAAAATTATCGATAACAAAATGTGCAATTTTCCGTTTTTTCATCATTTCGTATCGAATTATTGGATTTCAGGGAAAAATTCACAGTAATTCGTAATCAGATGAAAATTCACGATCACCTGGACCGTAAAAATGTGGTGAAAGAAGGAAAAACGTGTTTCTTCAATATTTATGCCCACTTTTTCAAAAATCTCAATATCACACAATTTCAAAAAGCCATAACTCTGCCGCAAATTATGCTAGGGGTCTTTTCTAGGGGTGTTTTGAAAAGCCCTTGAGTAGACTTAGAGAATGGCGTACGTTTCATCCTGATACGACAAGTTTAAGTGCTCCGGAAAGTTGATTGAAATTTGAAGAATTTTATTCCAAGGGGTATGTATGGAAAAATTGGCAAAAATCGATGTTCCGACTTTGAAAATCTGTAAAAAATCGAAAAAACATCGAATCCCGATGAACCCAGCTTCATTTTAAAGCTCAAACGGTTGGGAAAAGAACGAGCACTGAATCGAGTCCCTATCACAGCGGAAAAAAAAATGACAGCGTCTTTAGTGAAGCTCTGAAAAATTATCGATATGAAAATGTGCAATTTTCCGTTTTTTCATCATTTCGCATCGAATTATTGGATTTCTGGGGAAAATTCACAGTAATTCGTAATCAGAAGAAAATGTACGATCACCTGGACCGTAAAAATGTGGTGAAAGAAGGAAAAACGTGTTTCTTCAATATTTATGCCCACTTTTTCAAAAATCTCAATATCACAAAATTTCAAAAAGCCATAACTCTGCCGCAAATTATGCTAGGGGTCTTTTCTAGGGGTGTTTTGAAAAGCCCTTGAGTAGACTTAGAGAATGGCGTACGTTTCATCCTGATACGACAAGTTTAAGTGCTCCGGAAAGTTGATTGAAATTTGAAGAATTTTATTCCAAGGGGTATGTATGGAAAAATTGGCAAAAATCGATGTTCCGACTTTGAAAATCTGTAAAAAATCGAAAAAACATCGAATCCCGATGAACCCGGCTTCATTTTAAAGCTCAAACGGTTGGGAAAAGAACGAGCACTGAATCGAGTCCCTATCACAGCGAAAAAAAAAATGACAGCGTCTTTAGTGAAGCTCTGAAAAATTATTGATATGAAAATGTGCAATTTTCCGTTTTTTCATCATTTCGCATCGAATTATTGGATTTCTGGGGAAAATTCACAGTAATTCGTAATCAGAAGAAAACTTACGATCACCTGGACCGTAAAAATGTGGTGATAGAAGGAAAAACGTGTTTCTTCAATATTTATGCCCACTTTTTCAAAAATCTCAATATCACAAAATTTCAAAAAGCCATAACTCTGCCGCAAATTATGCTAGGGGTCTTTTCTAGGGGTGTTTTGAAAAGCCCTTGAGTAGACTTAGAGAATGGCGTACGTTTCATCCTGATACGACAAGTTTAAGTGCTCCGGAAAGTTGATTGAAATTTGAAGAATTTTATTCCAAGGGGTATGTATGGAAAAATTGGCAAAAATCGATGTTCCGACTTTGAAAATCTGTAAAAAATCGAAAAAACATCGAATCCCGATGAACCCAGCTTCATTTTAAAGCTCAAACGGTTGGGAAAAGAACGAGCACTGAATCGAGTCCCTATCACAGCGGAAAAAAAAATGACAGCGTCTTTAGTGAAGCTCTGAAAAATTATCGATATGAAAATGTGCAATTTTCCGTTTTTTCATCATTTCGCATCGAATTATTGGATTTCTGGGGAAAATTCACAGTAATTCGTAATCAGAAGAAAATGTACGATCACCTGGACCGTAAAAATGTGGTGAAAGAAGGAAAAACGTGTTTCTTCAATATTTATGCCCACTTTTTCAAAAATCTCAATATCACAAAATTTCAAAAAGCCATAACTCTGCCGCAAATTATGCTAGGGGTCTTTTCTAGGGGTGTTTTGAAAAGCCCTTGAGTAGACTTAGAGAATGGCGTACGTTTCATCCTGATACGACAAGTTTAAGTGCTCCGGAAAGTTGATTGAAATTTGAAGAATTTTATTCCAAGGGGTATGTATGGAAAAATTGGCAAAAATCGATGTTCCGACTTTGAAAATCTGTAAAAAATCGAAAAAACATCGAATCCCGATGAACCCAGCTTCATTTTAAAGCTCAAACGGTTGGGAAAAGAACGAGCACTGAATCGAGTCCCTATCACAGCGGAAAAAAAATGACAGCGTCTTTAGTGAAGCTCTGAAAAATTATCGATAACAAAATGTGCAATTTTCCGTTTTTTCATCATTTCGTATCGAATTATTGGTTTTTAGGGAAAAATTCACAGTAATTCGTAATCAGATGAAAATTCACGATCACCTGGACCGTAAAAATGTGGTGAAAGAAGGAAAAACGTGTTTCTTCAATATTTATGCCCACTTTTTCAAAAATCTCAATATCACACAATTTCAAAAAGCCATAACTCTGCCGCAAATTATGCTAGGGGTCTTTTCTAGGGGTGTTTTGAAAAGCCCTTGAGTAGACTTAGAGAATGGCGTACGTTTCATCCTGATACGACAAGTTTAAGTGCTCCGGAAAGTTGATTGAAATTTGAAGAATTTTATTCCAAGGGGTATGTATGGAAAAATTGGCAAAAATCGATGTTCCGACTTTGAAAATCTGTAAAAAATCGAAAAAACATCGAATCCCGATGAACCCAACTTCATTTTAAAGCTCAAACGGTTGGGAAAAGAACGAGCACTGAATCGAGTCCCTATCACAGCGGAAAAAAAAATGACAGCGTCTTTAGTGAAGCTCTGAAAAATTATCGATAACAAAATGTGCAATTTTCCGTTTTTTCATCATTTCGTATCGAATTATTGGATTTCAGGGAAAAATTCACAGTAATTCGTAATCAGATGAAAATTTACGATCACCTGGACCGTAAAAATGTGGTGAAAGAAGGAAAAACGTGTTTCTTCAATATTTATGCCCACTTTTTCAAAAATCTCAATATCACACAATTTCAAAAAGCCATAACTCTGCCGCAAATTATGCTAGGGGTCTTTTCTAGGGGTGTTTTGAAAAGCCCTTGAGTAGACTTAGAGAATGGCGTACGTTTCATCCTGATACGACAAGTTTAAGTGCTCCGGAAAGTTGATTGAAATTTGAAGAATTTTATTCCAAGGGGTATGTATGGAAAAATTGGCAAAAATCGATGTTCCGACTTTGAAAATCTGTAAAAAATCGAAAAAACATCGAATCCCGATGAACCCAGCTTCATTTTAAAGCTCAAACGGTTGGGAAAAGAACGAGCACTGAATCGAGTCCCTATCACAGCGGAAAAAAAATGACAGCGTCTTTAGTGAAGCTCTGAAAAATTATCGATAACAAAATGTGCAATTTTCCGTTTTTTCATCATTTCGTATCGAATTATTGGATTTCAGGGAAAAATTCACAGTAATTCGTAATCAGATGAAAATTCACGATCACCTGGACCGTAAAAATGTGGTGAAAGAAGGAAAAACGTGTTTCTTCAATATTTATGCCCACTTTTTCAAAAATCTCAATATCACACAATTTCAAAAAGCCATAACTCTGCCGCAAATTATGCTAGGGGTCTTTTCTAGGGGTGTTTTGAAAAGCCCTTGAGTAGACTTAGAGAATGGCGTACGTTTCATCCTGATACGACAAGTTTAAGTGCTCCGGAAAGTTGATTGAAATTTGAAGAATTTTATTCCAAGGGGTATGTATGGAAAAATTGGCAAAAATCGATGTTCCGACTTTGAAAATCTGTAAAAAATCGAAAAAACATCGAATCCCGATGAACCCAGCTTCATTTTAAAGCTCAAACGGTTGGGAAAAGAACGAGCACTGAATCGAGTCCCTATCACAGCGGAAAAAAAAATGACAGCGTCTTTAGTGAAGCTCTGAAAAATTATCGATATGAAAATGTGCAATTTTCCGTTTTTTCATCATTTCGCATCGAATTATTGGATTTCTGGGGAAAATTCACAGTAATTCGTAATCAGAAGAAAACTTACGATCACCTGGACCGTAAAAATGTGGTGAAAGAAGGAAAAACGTGTTTCTTCAATATTTATGCCCACTTTTTCAAAAATCTCAATATCACAAAATTTCAAAAAGCCATAACTCTGCCGCAAATTATGCTAGGGGTCTTTTCTAGGGGTGTTTTGAAAAGCCCTTGAGTAGACTTAGAGAATGGCGTACGTTTCATCCTGATACGACAAGTTTAAGTGCTCCGGAAAGTTGATTGAAATTTGAAGAATTTTATTCCAAGGGGTATGTATGGAAAAATTGGCAAAAATCGATGTTCCGACTTTGAAAATCTGTAAAAAATCGAAAAAACATCGAATCCCGATGAACCCAGCTTCATTTTAAAGCTCAAACGGTTGGGAAAAGAACGAGCACTGAATCGAGTCCCTATCACAGCGGAAAAAAAAATGACAGCGTCTTTAGTGAAGCTCTGAAAAATTATCGATAACAAAATGTGCAATTTTCCGTTTTTTCATCATTTCGTATCGAATTATTGGATTTCAGGGAAAAATTCACAGTAATTCGTAATCAGAAGAAAATTTACGATCACCTGGACCGTAAAAATGTGGTGAAAGAAGGAAAAACGTGTTTCTTCAATATTTATGCCCACTTTTTCAAAAATCTCAATATCACAAAATTTCAAAAAGCCATAACTCTGCCGCAAATTATGCTAGGGGTCTTTTCTAGGGGTGTTTTGAAAAGCCCTTGAGTAGACTTAGAGAATGGCGTACGTTTCATCCTGATACGACAAGTTTAAGTGCTCCGGAAAGTTGATTGAAATTTGAAGAATTTTATTCCAAGGGGTATGTATGGAAAAATTGGCAAAAATCGATGTTCCGACTTTGAAAATCTGTAAAAAATCGAAAAAACATCGAATCCCGATGAACCCAGCTTCATTTTAAAGCTCAAACGGTTGGGAAAAGAACGAGCACTGAATCGAGTCCCTATCACAGCGGAAAAAAAATGACAGCGTCTTTAGTGAAGCTCTGAAAAATTATCGATAACAAAATGTGCAATTTTCCGTTTTTTCATCATTTCGTATCGAATTATTGGTTTTTAGGGAAAAATTCACAGTAATTCGTAATCAGATGAAAATTCACGATCACCTGGACCGTAAAAATGTGGTGAAAGAAGGAAAAACGTGTTTCTTCAATATTTATGCCCACTTTTT
>CAUXCA010000056.1:0-45444 GCA_963564615.1 Rhorus exstirpatorius
CATCGAAGAATTACCGTAGGGTTGATTGCCCGATGGATAAACAACTTGAACATTTTTTTTTACCCATTTACGAGTGAATCTCATGCAATGAAATTTTTTCTCAATTCCTTGGAACCTTGTTAGACAGAAAAATTAAGTCCACGAGCCAATCACGATCGATGGCAATTAGTAATAAACAAAATTCAATTCGACTTAAAAATGAAAAGTCCCAATTAATGGAAAAAAAAAAAAATCTACAACCTTTCTCACCAACCAACAGTAGAATACAAAACTTTTTGAACAATACAAAGATTTTTTTTCCATCCCCTCTTTGCAAATAATTAAACGCAGGCTCTGGAAGCTGCGGAAAAGTTGGGCTATCCGGTGATGGCTCGCGCGGCATTTTCCCTCGGTGGTCTTGGCTCGGGTTTCGCGAACACGAAGGAAGAGCTGAAGACCCTCGCCCAGCAGGCATTGGCGCACTCCAGTCAATTGATAATCGACAAATCGCTGAAAGGCTGGAAGGAAGTCGAGTACGAGGTTGTACGTGACGCATTTGACAATTGCATCACCGTCTGCAACATGGAAAACGTCGATCCGCTTGGAATACATACCGGTGAATCGATCGTCGTTGCACCGAGTCAGACCCTGTCGAATCGCGAATACAACATGCTACGTACGGCGGCTATAAAGGTCATTCGGCATTTTGGTATTGTCGGCGAGTGCAACATTCAGTATGCCCTTAATCCGTTCTCCGAGGAGTATTACATAATCGAGGTTAACGCGAGATTGTCGAGAAGCTCGGCACTCGCGAGCAAAGCAACGGGCTATCCGTTGGCTTACGTTGCCGCCAAGCTTGCGCTGGAAATTCCCCTGCCGGATATCAAAAATTCCGTCACCGGCAAGACCACGGCCTGCTTCGAGCCGAGCCTCGATTATTGCGTCGTTAAAATTCCTCGATGGGACTTGAGCAAATTTCAGCGTGTCAGCACAAAGGTAGGAATTGACTGGAGAATTTTTTTTTTTTTTTCGAGAAACCCTTTGATAAATCCTTTTGGAGAAACTTTTCAGGGTTCCCTCTGCAGGTTTCATGTCTCTTGACCTTTTTTTTGTTTTTTTATCGCGTTGCATTCCCTGAGGCCCCTTTCAGCTACTCTCTCTCCTAATGCATCACTGTGTCGCATGTGCACGGGGGAGGGCACGAGAAAACTGCGGAATATCTGGCCGATACCAGCTGCTACGTTTCACCGAGTTATAGTTTTATTACGATCAGAAGCTCCGAAAAACTGCCTCCGGCTTTCGTAGTCCATGGCCGAACCAGTGGTCGGCCGGTAAATTATTTTTATTCCAAAAGACTTCATACCGAAGTACCACGTCAATTTTTTTCAGGAAAATTCATTCCCTAGAAAATTATATCGGACGATAATTGATCCCTGATACAATCCATCCCTGAGTAAACTTTTCGTTCAGACGAATCGGGATGCATTATTTTCGGTAAAACATGGGTGTTATCTACTTTACTGTTACAGTAATGTTACCTTACTGTTACTCTACTGTTACTGTACTGTTCCTGCACCGCGTACTGATACCGTAGCGTTACTGCGCTATTACTGCACTTTCATTACAACTTTGTGGAACTGTTACTGTACTATCATTGTATCGTTAGTGTACTGTTGCTGCATCGTTACTGTACTCTTGACGTATTGTTACTGCTCAGTTACAGTACTGTTGTTACATTGCTGCTGACTGGTGCTGTAATATTACCGCACTGTTATTTCACCATTTTTGTACTGTTACTGTACTGTTACCGTACTCTTACTGTACTGTTACCGTACTCTTAATGTACTGTTACTGTGCTTTTATTACATAATTTTTGTACTTTTACGGCACTGTTATCGCACCGTTGTTGTACTATAACTGTACTATTGCTGCATGGTTACTGCACTATCAATGTATTGTTAGTGTACTGTTGCTGCATCGTTACTGTACTCTTGTCGTATTGTTACTGCACAGTTACAGTACTTTTGTTATATTACTGCTGCATTGATGCTGTAATATTACTGCTACGTTATTGCACCCTTGTTGTACTGTTACAGTACTGTTACTGTACTATTACCGTAATATTACAGTACTGTTACTGTAATCTTACTGTACTGTACTGTCACCGCATCTGCATACTGTTACCGTAGCGTTACTGCGCTATTACTGTACTTTTATTACACCTTTGTGGCACTGTTACTATACTATCATTGCATTGTTAGTGTACTGTTGCTGCATCGTTACTGTACTCTTGACGTATTGTTACTGCACAGTTACAGTACTGTTGATATATTACTGCTGCATTGGTGCTGTAAGATTACTGCAACGTTATTGCACCATTGTTGTACTGTTACTGTAGTGTTACTGTACTGTACTGTTACTGTATTGTACTATTACTGTACTGTACTGTTACTGTACTGTACTGTTACTGTACTGTACTGTTACTGTACTGTACTGTTACTGTACTGTACTGTTACTGTACTGTACTGTACTGTTACTGCACTGTACTGTTACTGTACTGTACTGTTACTGTACTATTACCGTAATATTACTGTACTGTTACTGTACTCTCATTGTACTGTACTGTCACCGCATCTGCATACTGTTACCGTAGCGTTACTGCGCTATTACTGAACTTTTATTACACCTTTGTGGCACTGTTACCGTACTATCACTGTGTTGTTTGTATACTACTGCTGCGCTGTTACTGTACTCTTGATGTATTGTTACTGCACTGTTGCTTTAATGTTACTGTACTTTTATTGCATAATTTTTGTACTTTTACTGCACTGTTACCGGACTGTTATCGCACCGTTGTTGTACTGTAACTGTATTGTTATTGCACTGTTACTGTACTATTAATTGTTGTTAATGCACTGTAACTTTACTGTTACTGCACTGTAACTGTACTGTTGCTGCACTGTTACCGCACTCTTGCCATATCGTTACAGTGCTGTTATTGTGATTTGACTGCAATGTTACTGTATTGTAACTGCACTGTCACTATAATATTACTATACTGTAATTCTCTTACCGTAGAGTATTAATACAACTATACTATTCTCTTACTGTAGTGTTAATGATCTGTTGCTTTACCCTTACTGAAACGTTACGATATTGTTACTGTCGTATCACTGTACTGTTACGGTACTCTTACTGCACTGTTGCTGCACTGTCACGTATATAATATTATCTTACTGTTCATAAATGTTTATATTACCGCGAGTAATTTCAATTATCAATCGATAAACGCTGTATTATTTGACTATATGAAGCGTGTTTATGCTATGAGCCTTCGTATATCTTTTGGAAAAAACTGTCATTGTGATCAGTTGGGATAAATTATCGTGGGACCGATTGTCTGCGATCAAGTTTCGCGGGATCGGTTGACCGGGATCAATCGACGCGAAACCCCATACCCCACGATTTCTCTTATACCAACGCCAAAAGATTTAAGAATAAACATGGACATTTGTATCGGCACGGATTTCCCGCAGTTTTCCCGTCCCCTTGTGCGAGTATGAGATAGTTGGAGTTACCGGCTGCTGCCGCACCAAGGGAGACTGGCTCGGGTACAAAAAAATGTCAAAATTAAAGATATATACGGTCACAGTACCCGAGCTGATCCGCTAATTGGTGAAGGACCAGGGGACTAAGGGGAACAACGGAAGAAAAGAAAAACCACCGTGAAATGCGTGATTCTTAAATTTTCATCGTCGTTTTTGTTGATGACCTTTCTCCCATTCGTAGATCGGTAGTTCGATGAAGAGCGTCGGTGAGGTGATGGCGATTGGGCGAAAATTCGAGGAAGCTTTTCAAAAAGCACTGCGCATGGTCGATGACAACGTAACGGGTTTTGATCCTTACGTCAAGTCGGTCAACGAGGAAGAATTGGAGAAGCCAACGGACAAGAGAATGTTCGTTCTTGCGGCTTCCATAAAAGCTGGCTACACAGTTGATCGTCTCTATGAACTGACGAAAATCGATCGTTGGTTTCTCGAAAAGATGAGGAACATCATTGAGTACTATTCACTGCTGGAAAATCTTGGTCTAGCGAAGCTCACGCCCGCTGTACTACTCGGGGCTAAGCAATTTGGTTTCTCCGACAAACAGATCGCCGTTGCCGTTAAAGGAGCAACGCTCGATATTCGTAAGCAATGAAGAGAGAGCAATATTTGTCCATTCGTCAAACAAATTGACACGGTCGCTGCCGAATGGCCGGCTACAACAAATTATTTGTATCTGACGTACAACGGTTCGGCTCACGACATTGAATTCCCGGGAAATTATACGATGGTCATTGGTAAGGAGTGCACTTTAATTTGTGTCCTTAACTACTTTTACTCCTCGAAGAAATCACATTTTTTTTCCAGCCCAGTTCTTCGTCCAATTTCTTTCATCTTTCAACTCATTGTAAGACGCGAACTGCACGGATGAAAAAAATTTTGCTTCATCACTGCACATATACCGTAGAACTTTAAACTTGCAGTAAGGTTTAGATTGTCCCGTTTAATCAAATTGGCTGCATAAGTCTTATTCTTTTCATAAAAAGATTCTCTGTTTCCCGAGTGCACGAATTTCATTATAAAAGCGCAGAAGTTACAGAGCAAATATGTTGAAGCATTGCTGCGACAAGAAAATTTTACCCCAAGAGTAATTATATCTTTTGTGCATGAGCTTCAAATGGAAAATCTCATACCACAATCAGAAACAATATTCTCACAAAGGAAATGAGACCTTGCGAGGCAAATTTGATTTATCGGTGGAACCAAAGCCTTGTGAAAACCTGAAAACGAGAGAATTTTTGCAGCGCTGAACTTGATTGAAAATAAATTATTCCGATTGTGAATATGGTTTTCATTATTTCGGAGTTCTTCGAGCAGTATTTTTTTTTTAAAAAGCTCAAATATTTCACTCGTACGTTTATTTTCATGTATTGGATTCCTCAAATATTATTTGTATCTTCGGAGATCGTTCGAGTAATATTGTTTTTTTTTTTTCATTTACAGGTTCCGGTGTATATCGAATCGGTAGCTCCGTCGAGTTTGACTGGTGCGCGGTCAGTTGTCTTCGCGAATTACGCAAACTCGGACGTAAGACGATAATGGTAAATTACAATCCCGAAACCGTGAGCACCGATTACGACATGTCGGATCGTCTCTACTTCGAGGAAATATCGTTCGAGGTCGTAATGGACATTTACCTTCTCGAGAATCCCGTTGGTATTATTCTATCGATGGGCGGTCAATTACCGAACAACATAGCCATGGATCTTCACAAGCAGCAGGCAAAGATTCTTGGTACTTCGCCGATCAATATCGACGAAGCCGAGGATCGTTTCAAGTTCTCACGGACCCTCGATCGCATCGAAGTCTCTCAGCCGCGGTAAGGCAATTTTTTAATCAAGACTCGTTTTGCGGTTAATTTTACCACGAATTTTTCGGTGGGGACGGCAAGAAGATCATTATTGAAAATATTTTAGTTGGAAGAAACTGACGGATCTGAATTCGGCGATTGAATTTTGCGAGGAGGTTGGTTATCCTTGCCTGGTCAGGCCATCGTATGTTCTGAGCGGTGCTGCCATGAATGTGGCTCATTCAGCTCACGATCTCGAGTCGTATCTGAAGAATGCGAGTGACGTCAGCAACGAGCATCCGGTTGTAATATCGAAATTTATTCTCGAAGCAAAGGAGATCGACGTTGACGCTGTGGCTTATCAGGGCGTGATATTCTGTATGGCTGTCTCGGAACACGTTGAAAATGCTGGTGTATACTCGGGTGATGCGACACTCGTAACCCCACCGCAGGACATAAATCCCGAGACACTGGCGAAGATACAGAGTATCACGAAAGCAATTGCTCTTGCTCTCGATGTAACGGGACCCTTCAACATGCAGCTGATCGCCAAAGTACGTTGCGACACATATTTTTCAATCGCCCCTGTGTAATTATAATTATAATTAGTTGCTCGAAGCAGGATGAAAAATTAAACTATAAGATTGTGGAGAAGAAGCTCTTGGTGGAAGATAAGTTGCTGTAGAATGTTAAAAGTGTTAATTTTTTTTTAGAATTTTATCAATTATTCGTCAAGTTTTGTATTGAACATCAATAGTAAGAACAAGCTAAAATATCTTAAAGATTACTAAGATATGTCCTTTGAGAGACGTTTCTACGACTTCTAGAAAAAAAAAATAATTTCGTAAGAATTCATACTTAACATCCGGACCCTCTTAATTTCGGAACACGATACGATGTCTTGAGCACAATAATCGAAAAAGATCTATGAAATTATTCGCAATGGCGTCTCAAGCAAAAGTTTTCGAGTTCCCGGATAACTTTTCCTTGCTCGTGACGAGGATCTGGCGGTTTCGCTGGAAATCCGCCAGATGGCTTCAGTGTCAGTGCTCTCGCGTAAGCACAAGACCGTTTGTCCGCTTACAAATGTACCACAGTTCCTAGCCCCCTTTTTGATAGCCTTTTCGTTCTGATAGTCATAGTTCTCTCCCTTAGTTCGAAAGTCGAATGAAATATTCTCTGCTACATTCGGGTGAACTTTCTGTTCCCTATTTTTTTTTTTGGTTACTTCACAATTCCTAAAAAAATTCTGTCCTTACACAATTTTCGAAAAAAAAAAATGACATGTATCAATAGGACTGAAATCTGGTTCTGCCGCTGAATCTATTCCTGTATCTTTGCTTCTTATGTTCTGACATTTCTGTAACTCATATTAATTGGATCCACAGGACAATGAGCTAAAAGTCATTGAATGCAACGTTCGCGTCTCTAGATCGTTTCCATTCGTATCAAAAACCCTCGATCATGATTTTGTCGCAATGGCAACGCGTCTGATAGTCGGCGAAACGGTCGATCCGGTGGATATACTCACTGGTTGTGGAAAAGTTGGCGTCAAAGTACCGCAGTTCTCTTTCTCACGTCTGGCCGGTAAGTTTTTTTTTTCTTCTTTCAAAAAGCTCTCGTAACTTGAATTCCCATAATTCAACTGCTCTCATTTTTTTATTCGCTGTCATGAAGACCAATATCCATGACTCAACTAACCTTTTCATTATTTCTCAACACTGAAGACCCTGAACTCTTGCCCAGAGTGGGGCAACGTAATTTCACTTATAAAACTTTTTGTAAAACTGTGCACAGCGATCGTTGACACAGTGGAACAGATGTAGTGAACGTAGTCGTTCAACTACAGTTTTGGTGCAGCGGTTGCATTCGCTTCAAATTTCTCGAAAATATTCGTATCTTGATTACAAAGATTGGTTTTTCTATCTAAATATCGTGAATAAAAAATTTCAAATCTTCAATAAACTCATGAAATTTTTGAAATTTATCGTTGCCAGATCGTCAAAGTTACGTGATTCATGGAAACACAAACGCAAGTTTGAATTTCGCGCGCGTACTCCGTGAATGCCGATTAAAGCGCATGCGCGCAGACACGAGAGTGGGAGGGCGATAAAAAAAATTTGAGTTATGAGGGTTAAAGTTTATTTACATTATGACTTACAATTAGATTTTATGCCGAATGGATTTTTCACTACGCCCAAAGGAAGCTTCAAAGCCGAAAGAATATTTTAGAATAGGGCTTGAAAAATATCGTTTTGCTCGCTTTTGTATACGCAAAGCTATATTTTCCTAAAAAACTGAGCAAATTATTGCTAAGGTTTGAGATTTTTTGAAAATTAAACTGCAACGCATATAGGAAATCTGAAAAGTTTGTAAAAAAAATTCCTCGGAGAGCACTAAAGTAAATGAAATATTCCATTTTTCACCTGCATGTAAGATTGTAACATTGCGCAGATGAAACAAACTGCCCTTACAAGGTCTCTTTCTCTTAATAAGGAGATTTTTTTAGCTCAGCATATAGGGATTTCCATGCGATGCCCTTGCGCAGAATTCGCAGAGAAAATTTTTGGTAAAATGTGAATGCGCAGAGAAAAATTTACTACAAGAGTGAGAATATTTGTTCTGCGCAATAGCATCGAATTAAAATTTCTACATCGCAGGCACACTCAGGCATGTAAATGCATTGATATGAAAAAATGCAAAAAACCCATTAACCCCTTTACCATAGAGAATCCAGAAAAAGTATACGATATTATTATTATTATTATTCAAAAGCCTCTTAAAAATTCGAAGCACGGTAGTTTTTTTCAATAGTGTTTCTACAAGGACAGTTTTTGAGATCACTAATTTGTAATCCAACCGGAAATGACCAAATAACAGGGATTAGATCAACCAAAATAATACATTAGGATGACGGAAGGAATTGTGTCGTTATCTTTTTTACGTAATTTTTATACGTAAGGTTAAGAATTGCGAAGATAAAAATGCACTTACCACTCGATCGCTGACAATTTGGTCGACGTGTCGTACTTTTAGGTTATGAATTTTCACCAGAGTCTATTAGTTTTCAGTAAAAATAGCTTTTTTTTTTAAACTCAGATCTTTGATTAATGGAGAGAATTAAAAATTGAAGGAAAGCGTTAAAACGTAGCTGATCCCAGGACGATATTGCATGTGCGTCGCGTGTCGTAAAATCTTGAGTCTTGGGACGGCAAACCGGTTGGCCGATGAATCGCTCGGTTTATCAAGTTACGTTTACGAAGCTTCAATTGAACTCTAACTTTTTAGTACACCTTTTTCGGGCAAATTATGCAGAATTATGGAAAACAAAAATGCAGAATTATGAAAAACATATATGCCCATTTACTTGTTAAATTTTAACTGAATTGTCATTCAGCGATTCCCGTCAACAAAATAGATCGAAATTTTCGGTGTGCCTTTAATTTTTTACGTGTCCTCACATTTGGCTTCAACGCTACAGGAATAAGAGGCAACGTATTCTTCAAATTCCCAATGATAGAAAACATAACCTCATATATAGGAGAAAAAAAAACGCGAACACTCCAGAGCGTTCCGCACGGCAAAACTGGCGATGTGAAGTAAGCTGCGTATATGAAAGCATGGAATAGTCGATAATCGAACGACTGCATCGTTTCGATAATTACAAACGAGCTGTTTCGTAAAAAATCTATTATCTCTACGAGTTTATATTCGATCATAATTATTTATTATTGAAAACACAGGTCATAATAAACAAAATTGGCTTGCCAAGTTTGGTCAAGTAATTTTCTCAAATTTACGAGAATATTCGCGACATCGAAAATTCCCAAAATCAGCCGATCGAAAATATAAACTGGATTTTTAAATTGGCAAATCGAAATCGTAAAAGAGTTGTTTTTTTAGCTTTATGAAAAGCAAAAAATCAATGCCTCAATAAAAGGAGCACCTCGTAACTATTGACAGTGAACTGCTTTTCACCCTAATAATCAACTATAATAACGTCCAATGACACACATTTGAGCTTTCTTTGAAAAGTAATCTTATCGGAATAACCGTTTGAGCCGGTAATGAATTATGAAAAAAAAAAATGTTAACACCGCTAGGAGCGGATGTGATGCTGGGTGTCGAAATGGCGTCAACCGGAGAAGTAGCTTGTTTCGGTGACAATCGATACGAGGCTTATCTGAAGGGTATGATGAGTACCGGTTTTCACATACCGGAAAAAGGAATTCTTCTTTCCATCGGCAGCTTCAAGGTACGCGCGGTTACATTTCCTTTTTTTTGAACATCAAAGTTTCAAACGTGTCGCGTCACGTTTTATTCTCACGTGGAGGAAATAAATTAATTTTCCACTCCTCTGTCAATAGCACAAGATGGAATTGTTACCGTCCATTGAGAATCTTCATAAAATGGGCTACAAATTGTACGCTAGTATGGGAACAGCGGATTTTTATACCGAGCATGGTGTCGGGGTGAGTTAAAAAAAAACTAAGACTTATATAGACGTATTGTGAAAAAGCAATAATTTTCGAACATGGCTCATATTGTTCCTAACGAATGTATATATATTTACATGTGACAAGGTACAAAAGAGGTAAGTCAATTTTTATTGGAATCACCGTAGGGTAGACATTTTTATCCACTATATTGGCTATTATATTTCGAATGAAAGACAATTCCAACCCAAAGACAATCTAGCCCGAGAAACATTGAGTTTAGAAATCCAGTGAGTTTTTGGCACTTTGCCAGAAATCCGCAAGGGGGCTTCGAATGGAGCGCTCTCGCGTTAGCAAGCTGCTGCTTTCCTCTGCCAAAATAGTAACCGTTGTTTTTGTGCCAAATAACCATAAAACAACCAACTCGTAGCCGGTTGCTTTGTCCGAAAAAGTAACCACTAAATAACACCAAAAGCAACGGTCACCTATTCAACGATTGCTGATGGTTGCTCAGACGTTTGTTCATTGGTTGCAAAACCAACTGCGACTTCCAGCGATGGTTAGAACGTACGAATTGGTACGAATCGGTTGCGAATCGGTTAGTTTTTCGCACAAAGCAACCGGTTATTTTGCAGCTTTTTCACGGTTGCTTTTCGGGCTAGGATTGTCCGCCAAAATACACCCAAGACGCTCACCCAGTCAAAAATCTGGATCCCCTAGGACGTCCTAGATTTAGAATGGACGTCCAGATTTTTGACTGGGCATAGCACGCGGCATATTTTTTGAGGTTATAATTCGCGATTAACCCTTCAAAATTATAATATTGTTCTCCAAGTATAGCCTTAGAGCTCATCTTCTTCAGCCCGTACATGAGCTCAGCTAATCAACAGCAGCGAGTTGATGAATTTTTATCGTACAATATACCAGCCAATCCAGTACACGAACTCCGTTCCTCTCTTGCCAAGTGATAAGACGCGATCTCAAAACTCCAAATTACCGATAATTTGGTTTTAGTAAATTATGAAAAGGTGAAATTTGACGCGTCCACATTTTTACAACCAGTCCAGTTTAACAGAACTCTGGTTCTCCTTGCAAAAGAAAGTACTATCTAGAAAAATCCAAATGATGATAATTCGGATTTTTTGCTCAAGCTCGAGCGAGCACCGATCTTTTTCGAAAAATTTTAAATCCCACAAAATTGGAAATCGACGGGTAATTTACACAATAACTGCAGTTGACTAGGTGGAGCTTCAGCTTTCGTGCAAAATTTGAGCACAGTCGTTCAAGGCCTTTTTTTCGTGATACAGCCATTTTTATTTTACGCAAGATCCGCTTTGGCACAGTCCAGAAATATTTTTCGTGAATATGATTATATTTTCTGACAATCGGGATACCGCAAGGACCCGGGCATCAAAAATTCGTGGAAACAAAAAAAAAATCGGTTTGGGTATTGTATTTGTTTTTTTGTCAGTGCTGTAACGAGTTTCGTCAAAAAGCCTTTTCGTACGAGTATCGAACGTTATTTTTCCTCATGAGAGCCGAGAAAGCGCAACGAAGTTGCGATTTCGAGGTTAGAATGAGGAAAAATAATTTAAAACCGTCAAAATCATAGAAAATCAAAAGACACCATCGTGAAATTTGTTTTCCATAAATCTGGCATAAAATACGAATTTTAGAAATTATTTTCAGATTTTTAAATTTCGGAGTATTTTTTTCAATTTTTAACTGATCCAACTTCCATAGCTAAATAGCATGGTGGTAAATTTTTTTAAAAATTGTTTTCACGTTTTCTCACGTGGGACAATCGAACAAAAAAAAATTCTTTAATGGTGAGGGTCAACCCCTGGCAGGTTTGGCTTGGAATACCCCATGACCAACGAACGAATTTGTTATGGTCACGCGGATAGTCCTTAGTCAAAAAATGAATTTTTTTCTTACAAATAAATAAAGCAGGTAAAATTTAGCTCGGCAGTTTTTATTTTATTGGAAAATTGTGGAAATGAGCTCGATATATGAAATCGAACATTGTTCTTCTCCTCAAAGGGACGATGGAAAAAGATTTTTTTTTATATAAAAAATCAAGTAATTATCGAATAAATCATAGGCTAGTTCAGAGTCAATCTAATTAGAGACGCATCGTCGTACCAAGAAGTTCAGGTTAATCGTACTTTCACGTAAATGTCCTAAAAAAAATGTAAGACCTTTCGAGCTTTTGAGCAATGTTTTTGGGGATTAAAATTAAGTAGATCCTTCGAATGCGTTTAGAAATCTAAATTGATTCAAATTCTAAAAAAAAAATCTTTGAGGAACTTTCAAGAATGCACAAGTGAATAGTATTTATATGTTATATATTTATATTGTATTGGAATAATAAATATTATTGTGTCTGAAATAATAACGCTCATTTGATTATAATTGATGATATTTTCAGTCATAATCGGCCTCACCATCGGTACCACAAAATCATCTACAGCTAGACTGTGGCCCCTTACTGCGTAACGCGCATGTGCCAACTCACAACGAGGAAACTCAACGTTGAAAATTCAACTCCTCACAAATTGAATTTCCCAACAAAATCCACCAGCAAAGTTCCGCGCTCATTCCCTGCTGCTGGTCGCGATGGAACTAAAAAATTTCAATGCACCTTATAGTGCATTATACCAAATCCGAGTGCTCATATAAATCCTTGACAAATGTTATTATGGTGATCGTGAAATATGACAGGATAAACAAACATTTGTCATCGTAAACAATGCAGTTTTCAATGAAAAAATGATATTATAATGCAGTACATTATGAACTTATAATGTCACAGAAATACTTAAGCATAGCCAAAAGTATAATGAAAATATTTGCTTGCCAAGTGTGAAAAATTACAAAAAATGTAGTTGAGTCAGCCATTTAAAACAATTTGGCAATTTGACAGCAGGACATTAATGTGAACGCGGGTGCGAGAATTTGAATTGTTATTAGCGGTGTCTTAGAAAAAGTTATTCGCGCGAAACTGCTACTTCAGCTAATAGTAATGGATAAGATTATATTAGATTTAGTCAACGATAATAACGGTATCAGTTACGCCAGATAATTTTAGATTATGATCGTACCGGGTCGTACCCATTCCTCTATTGCAGCTTGCAACGTTGAGTGCTTGAGTCGTGTACATGTTTGCTTATAACGTTTATAGAAAACAGTGAAATAATAAAATATATTATTTTATTATATTAATGACATTTCAAAATTAAATTTTGATTTGGCAATCATACACGTTTCATATATTATTGTTTTTATTTTTCTTACTTTTCCAGACACAGCACAAAAGTCCGAATAACGTCTGTAACGTTTTTATAGTCGTCTTTCTGACTTTAATCCTCTCTGGGTTTGCATTGTTTACTGATTACTACAATAACCTTTCTTAAGACGATGCGAATGAGGCATTCACCTTTCTTCGTTCCATTCAATTGGATCCTCTCTTTAGGTAGAAAACCGACATCATTAAACCCTATAGCTACCTGTAAAACCTGTCAGCCAACGGTCAATAAAGAGGTACTCTGTGCGTGGCTATATAGCTCCACACCGCGAGGCTGATGGCGCCATCACTCGAAGCACGATGGAAGGCGCATGGTGATTCTATAATTGAATCCATATTTTATATCCAAAGAATCTGTATATTTGTTTTAAAATTGAACAAGAAACAGTGCAGATTGAAACTTACACATTGTTTCCTCATGATTTTCATAATTTTGAAGAGGGGCGAGTGGCTTTTATTCAATTTTGAAAACCACTTTGCTTCATTTTGCAACTTTAATGAAATGCCAACGAAATTCGATGGAGAAATTTCGTAGATGACAATTTTCACATTGTGGGCTTTTCTTGTCTGCTGAGATTGATCGTTTCCGATACAATTGACTTCGAGACAATGATATGCTCCTTCGGTCGGGTTGGGTTCGCAGATCTAAAACAATTCGGGAACTTTCTGGAGCTTAGAGATTTAGACCATAGCGGTCAAGGCCTGGAAACGACTCGAAAGCCTTCCTGCTGGGAAGCTTGTCACAAATAGATGCAGCGATGTTATTGAGAATATATGGAAATGCTGACACGAATAAAGGTTATTCGCGAAATAAGTTTTAGGAGCACATGCTGAATGGTTGCTGCATATACCAGCTGATAAGCGAATCCTACCAGTTTGAAGTTAAAAAAATTCTTATCCCATAATTTTATCTGCCGCAAATCACGGTATCAAATTTAGGGGCTGGTTGTGCTACTTCCGGGTAAAATTTATCTGACGGACAACCAAGGATATAGGGTTTTCCATCAGATAAATTTTATCCGGAGGTGGAACAACTGGCCCTAAATATCACAATTAAATGTTAACATTTCAAATTTTAAAAAGCAATGTTGACACTTGAAATTTCAACATAGTAATTTTCAAAATTTTTTTCATTTGTAAATAAAAAATTGATTCATTTTTGATGCATGAATATGCTCTTCCGCATATCCGATTATCGTGTCTATAAACAACAATAATATACGTTGTTTAAATTAATAAATGTATGCATAAATGAATGAATAAATGAATAAGCTGGTAAATTAGTGTTTAAATAAATGTGTGTTGATGAATAAGTATATAATAAGTAATTAAAGAAGTCAATATAATGGGTATTAAAAATAATACTAATAAATATGTAAATAAATCATGTTTAAATGAACTCATTAGGGATACTAATGTGTTTATGCGACAGTGGGTGTGTCCGTTAGTGCGTGTGATGATTAAATTTGCATAATATGGTATGATTGTACGCGTAAATATTCCAGCACCTTTGGGAACAGTTAGACAAGTAGATGGCCTTTTGATTACCGGTAGTGCGTTTACGTAATATCGTTCGACACATTGAATTCGAATATTATAATAAATTGGCCACTGCATAAACGATATCATGACTTGGAAGGATGATGTTGATTGTATGTTGAGTGTGTGCATTGAGATCGGTGTGTTGTAATCATAAGTCTCGTATTTCATTCTATAGTCTCGCTGACCTAAAATAGGTTAAATTTTCAGACAGAAAAAAAAAAAAGAGAAAAAAGAAGAAAAGCTTGACGATAACGATTCACAAGCTTTACGTGCTTGTTTCGATTTGAAAAGCCCGCGAATTTTTAGAAGCGACAGAGCCCGAGACGGCGCTGAAAGCAGCAACTGCGTTGTTCAACTTGGCTCAACGAGGTTTCACCGTTTTTACCATCCTCCGTGGGCCAGCAGAGATGAGTAGGGAGATGCGCAACGCTGGCATTTTAGGTGTACCCACCAGAGTGGCGCTGATGACATAGCGGTCAAACCTAGAGTATGATTTTGTGATCATCGCCTCGGTCGATGCTGCAGAGCTCTTTGGTATTAGGATATCGGGGTGCAGTGTTCGATATTTTAGTGGATATTGCAGAACGCACTTGGTGCTAATGGGTAAGTTAGACTGTGCGTTTCAAAATGTTTTCAATGATCACGAATCGTTATTTTGAATATGCACTCTTCTGCTTCGGAAAGTCAAAATTTTAAGAAACAATCGTTTAAATTTATGAAGGAAATGAAAATCATCTTTGAAAATCACGCTTCTGCGTGCAATTTTAAGTCGATCATCCACATGGTTGGGGAGTAATTAATTATTGAAGCTGCACGTTTATTCACGGGCCGTATAAAAACCATACAATCTCATGCAACTCTTAATAACTATACGAAAAATGTTAGGAATTTAATGAAAATAGATCCCAATAATCCTTCTCATCTTTGGACAGAAGTTTACGAAGAACGAAAAGCTTTTCATATACATATAATTGTCAAGAAATTGTAAGAATAAAACAGCTCGAGTTGTAAAATCATGCACACTCGGGATATGTCGTGACACGGATCTCTCCCTCACACGTTACCCGCCCGGCACCCGCGCACCCGCGAAGGCACGAGCGACGGTTTCCCGATTTGTCCGTTTCCGCGTGTAACGGAGCACATGAGAAAAATTTTGACAATGTATAATCAGAATTCACATGGGCGAAAATTGGGCAAAAAATCTTAAAAATGTTATATACCGTCTTTTCTAACATCTAAAATTTTCAATTAGAAAACTAGTAATCGACTTAGCTAACATACATCCTTAAACTGTTGTGTAACGTATGCCTGTTCGATTGGTACGAAGAGTAGGGAGAAACGAGGAAAAAAAATTAAAAATAACAACGGCATTGGAGCTAAAATATAATATCAATGTACACAGATGGCGTATCGATTGTTGCGAGAAAAATAGGAGTCAAAAAATATCCACGATGTACGTGACAACACGTGTCGCAAAGATACGAAAATGTAGATTATCGAATTTTTCATATTTTAGTCAACGAAGGAACGAAAGTTGGAATAAAATCGATATGCGTGGATTTACGACGTAGTTTAATGATATCTTAATGACGTCTTAATGATATCTGTCTTAGCGTCTTAATGATAATGCGACTTATTAGACTTATTAAACCAAAAAAAGTGTTCAACGAATCATCAGACAAAGTTTTATTTCGACACTTAAAATGAATTGGTTAAGTTTTTCGAAAAAGAGGAAAAATTCTAAAAACAGAAATTCACTCGCATTCAAAGAAATCAATGAAATTCGTTTGATCCAAAGAAAAAAAGTAAATTTTGATGATTTGTTCGACAACTGTTTTTTTTTTTTAACGATACGTTGATAACTTTTCTGTATTCTGATTATTGAACAACAAAGTTTTTGAGATCTCACGAGCGATGATTTTTTTTCACATTTGGATTTCTTTGCGTCGTACTCGAAGCTTGAAATTCTCACCGTTCCCCGCCGCGCCCTCATTAACTTCAACACACACCGCAGCGCTGATGGGCCGATGCTCTCATGGGTGGGGTAAACGATGCTGCTTTTGACACGAAATTCTTCATTACACTTGCGTAACGATAAAATACAAAAGTTGTTTTTCAGCATCACGTGATCTATGTTTGAATTGTATTTCGTAACTTTTTTCAAAGTTCTCGAGGTGCATAAAATATGAATTTGAAGCGATACGTTTTTTTTCTTTTTGGACAATAATCTCAGAATCGTCTCACTGAAAACCTGAACACAGTCTGCAATGCAGATTGTACTTTGCTTCCTCAATTCTTCCCGTTGTTAAGAAAGCTTGATGGGGTATCCAAGATTTTAGGCAACGAAAGTTATCCGTAAAAATGAATTCATTTTTTTTTTAAATTAATTTTCGCAAGGAGTGGAAATCGAATGCTGTACGTTGCTTTTCTCGTAGAATCTTTTCTTATTCATAAATTCACGTTCATATGGATGTATGGGAATGAAAAATTCGGAAAAGTAATTACGCAGTAATTAAATGCTAATTATATGCTCCAAGAATATCCAAAGTCCGAATTTGATGCTCGTCGTTTTCGACTTTATTTCGTTTCTTTTTTCTATTACCTGCGGGGCTGCTGACACTGTCACGGGGTGAATCTACACTAGGGGTAAAAATGCGAAAGGTAATTACCAAATTTATTTTTTGAAAAAAAATTATTTTCAAAATTTTGAAAAATTAAAAATGTCAGTGATAGTTTATTGTAGAGAAAAATAAAAATTAAATGTCCCTTGGTAAAAATTTTTCTTACCATCAAGATATGGGGAAAAAAAATTTTACCAAGAGACATTTAATTTTTTTTTATTCTCTACAATAAACTATCACTGATATTTTTAATTTCTCAATATTTTGCAAATAATTAAAAAAATTTGTTTGTTTTTTTAAATGAATTTGGCCCAGGTTTAAAATTCTGAAAATTTTTCCATAAAATCTAGGAATAAAAAAAAGTATTTTTATCGCAGGAGTATATCTCAGAATTCACATGGGCGAAAATTTGGCAAAAAGTCTTAAAAAATGCTATATACCGTCTTTTCTAACATCTAAAATTTTCAATTAGAAAACTAGTAATCGACTTAGCTAACATACATCCTTAAACTGTTGTGTAACGTATGTCTGTTCGATTGGTACGAAGAGTAGGGAGAAACGAGGGAAAATTTTTTTAAATAACAACAGCATTGGAGATAAAATATAGTATCAATGTACACAGATGGCGTATCGATTGTTGCGAGAAAAATAAGAGTCAAAAAATATCCACGATGTACGTGACAACACGTGTCGCAAAGATACGAAAATGTAGATTATCGAATTTTTCATATTTTAGTCAACGAAGAAACGGAAGTTGGAATGAAATCGATATGCGTGGATTTACGACGTACTTTAATGATATCTTAATGACGTCTTAATGATATCTGTCTTAGCGTCTTAATGATAATGCGACTTATTACCGTCTTAACGATATCTTTTCAGAAACCACATCGCCGGATATTATAATTTTCGTATAAAATAAAAATCCTCCCTTCATCCATCCTTCCTCATTATTTTATCTCGCTCATAAAGATCTCTCTATACAGCATGTGAGTTTTTCCCAAATTTGGCTTCCTCATAGAGAATTAGCTTTGTATAAGCGAAGTAAAATAATGCGGAAGCGATGTGCGAATTTCCAAGTTGAACGCTTTTTTCCCTGAATTTAGACTGACTATGAAAAAGAAGGATTTGTGTTTAAGGGTGGCCCACTGGGCCCTTTTGATTGACCAGTATAACGACACGATCGAGCATCAGCCCGGCATGTCTATGCGTCGTGTCGACGCGCTGAGGAGAAACCCCGTGGATATATTGTTAGTACAGGTTGGCCGAGACGGATTAATAGAGAAAATCCAGAGAGCACAAGCAGACGATCCAGAATTAATGAAAATAATTTACGCGGTACGATCAGGTAGAAAGGACGAATTCTCTTTGTCAAAAGAGGGAATTTTATATCGCGAGTATGATGGAAACGAATATATGGTGGTTCCGAGAACAATGCAGCTCGAAATAATTAAGCAAGCGCACGAGCAAGGACACTTCGGGTGGAACAAACTGCTATGCGATTACATTAATATTTCTGTAAGTAAATGAATAAATATTCAACTATGAAAAAGGTACACTGTAAAAAAAAATGGTAAATTCAACTCGAGAAATCGAGTTGAAAAAAATGAGTTAGAACAACTCAAATTGAGTTGGGTCAACCGAATATCGAGTTAAAGCATGTACATGGAATAGTTGCTTCAACTCTGAAATCGCGTTAACATATTCGGTCAAAACAGCCACCTAACGAGTTGACCGAACTCATTTCAGAGTTGAATCACTCACAACAGAATAGTTGGTCCAACTTTTTCTGCAGTTCGTTCGACTACGATAATTGAATGAAACAACTCAATTAACAGCTCTTTGAACGAAATATTAGGTTGATTCAACTACATTTGTGGTTTATTCGATTACTATGCATCGTCATTTTAACTCTGAAAAAGAGTTGGAAGGACTCGATTAAAAGTTCAATCGACTACATTGTGTGGTTCTATTTATCACAATTGATGTTAAAACAACTCTTTTATATGGCTCGTTCTACTACCATAAATGTTTGAAACAACTTCATAAGCAGCTCTTTCAACCAAATATTAGATTGATTCAACTACATTTATGGTTTATCCGATTACTATGCGTCGTCATTTTAACTCTGAAAAAGAGTTGGAAGGACTCAATTAAAAGTTCAATCGACTACATTATGAGGTTCTATTTATCGCAATTGATGTTGAAACAACTCTTTTATGTGGCTCAGCGTACTGCCACAGATGTTTGAAGCAACTCTATAACCAGCTCTTTTAACCAAATATCATGTTGATTCAACTACATTTGTGGTTTATCCGATTACTATGCGTCGTCATTTCAACGAAAAAGAGGTGGAACGACTCGATTAAAAGTTCAATCGAAACTCAAAATATAAATACAAAATATAAATATAAAACTAGCAAAGTTGTGTGAAAATTAATCTATTACTAATCAAAATCGTCAAATGGTAATGGTAATGACGCATTCAATTTTGTAAGTATGAGCCAGCATGCAGCGTATATGGGAAAATTGATGAACGAAATTCAATAGTAGTCGATAGCGCAATAGGTAGCGTCCCGGGTTAGTAAGCAGGCATTAGGTAGGAAACTTGTAGGTAGGCGGTTCGAGTCCCGGCTCAGACAGAAATTCTGTAGTGAGTGAATATCAACGGAGAACTTTTTTTTTCGTGTGATATCATTTCTGTTATATTGTTATCGCGATAAATGCATTATAATTTTTTTTTTATTAATTTTGAAGTTCGAAATTTAAGAAACGCGAAATGTACATCCGGTTGAATGAGCCACATCGCGAGTTAAGACAAACATAAATCGAGTTCGTTCCACCGAATATTTAGTTGCCTCAACTATATTTCTGCATACGTGGATTTTATTTTTGGTTGAAGGAGCCACAAATCGAGTTAAATATACCATCGGATCGAGTTCAATCAACCAAAAATGTGGCTGTTTTAACCATGTTGATAAGTCACATCAAATAAATATCAGGTTGAATGAGCCACATCGCGAGTTGAGACAACCACAAATCGAGCTCGTTCTACCGAATATTTAGTGGCTTGAACTATATTTCTGCGTACATGGACTTTATTTTTGATTGAAAGAGCCACAAATCGAGTTAATTGTACCATCAGATCGAGTTCAGTCAACTAAAAATGTAGCTGTTCCAACCATACTAATGAGTCACATCAAATAGATATATTGTCGAACCAGTCACATCTCGTGTTGAGACAACCACAAATCGAGTTTATCGTGCTACATATTGTGGTTAAAACGGCGCTATATATGAGTTGAATCAACTCGAAAATGTGGTTCGCCATATGTTACTCTAGAAATGAGTTGATTCAATCGTTTTCGAGTTGAATTTACCTTTTTTTTTTTTTACAGTGTACGCACAGGTCGTGATTCCGAGGTCTCGGTCTTCCACGAGTATTGTAGGTAGCTAGCTAGCTTCCCCCATACTATTTCGAGAAGTTGTGACTCATTCCTGACCAAGGGTTTAAAAGTCTGTGGATGAATATGCGAAAACATATACGAACGTTGTCATCACATCTTCCAAGTCCGGCAAACTGACTACAGCACTGTAGAAAGATTTTTTGACTGATGTGATGAGGCCATACGTAAATAAGGAAAAATTCCTGTTGCTTATCGATTCTTGGGGCGGCCCAACGAATCCAGTATTGTATGACGAGATTTTTACCGGTGAGGAGGGTTTACCAACGTGTACTATAAAGGTCATTCCACCAAAGTGCACTTCGTGCGAATGTCATGTACTAAAATTTTTGCTTTTCGGATCTTCATACTCCATATGTTCAAATTTATTATGTAATTAAATTAAATTATCCCTATAGAGAATTATTATTTTTCTCAAGATCATATAGTATAAAAAAAAAGCGTGGAATATTGAAAAAATTTTCGTTAAAAATTGAAAGAATGAGGAAAATTTTAGCGTCGAAAAATTCACGTTAATGCGTTAAACTTTGGTTCGGGAATTTTATGTCAGGAAGTATGTGCCGATGGTCGTAAAAAAAAATTTTTTTTTTCAGTGTCTAGGACTATAAGTTTTAATGTACGGTCGTTAAAAGCAATCTACACGGTTTTATTTTCAAGATGGTTGAAAAAGTTAAGAAAAAAATAAAACGAAACGAATGCATCAAATTTCTGCCTAATTCGTGTATATACCGTAAATTTTTCCCATAATTTAAATATATTTATGCCACCTCAAGTACGAAAATGACAGCTTTTTCGGATCTTCCTACTCCATTTTCTTCAATTCATTACGTAAATAGCAGAATTAAATTATTCCTAAGAAGGTCTATTTTTCTTCTCAAGATCGTGCAGTATAAAAAAAAAACAAAGCGTGGAATATGAAAAATCTTTTCGTTAAAAATTTAAGAAATGAGGAATTTTTTTGTTTTGATATATTCACGTTTTGCGTTCAACTTTAGTTCGGGAATTTTACACGTGGATGGTGGTACGACGAATTTTTTTTTAGCGCTCAAGATTTTAAATTTCAATCTATGGTGTTGAAAAAATTTAAAAAATAAAAAAAACAACGAACTCATCAAATACCTACATGCTGTAATTCACGCACTAAAACTGAACATTTTTGGATTTTCATACTTCATTTTTTTTTTTTTTATTTATTGATGATATTATATTTAAGGGCGTTGGAAAACTAAAAGAATAAAAAAACGAATCCATCAAATTCCTGCCGAGTTCGAATATATAGGGGAAAATGGGGCAAAAACGCCCTGTTAGGCAAAATCGACCACAAAAAAAAAAAAAATTGCCTATGAGCATTTTCGTAGCAAAGGCAGCAAGGGTAGCTGTGTGCAATGTGACTCGCTGCTGCTAGTTATTTAAAAAAACCGGGAAGCTGGGGCGAAACTGACCACCCCTCAAAAAAGTGGCTATCGGATATTTTCGCGTCAAAGTTAGTGAGACAGTAATATACATTCAAGTATAAATGAGGAATTCTATTAGAAGTTTAAATTACTAGACATGAGGATACCTTAGGCAGAAAGTGTGTTTCAAGTAATTCGTCAATAAGAGCTTCAACCTTCATTTATATGGGCCACTCTACCAATTATCAATCAATGTCTCCGCTCTAGAAATTTGATTCGGAAGATTGGAAATTCAACAAGTTTTAGTGTGATTGTACAAACGGTTATCGAACAATTTTTATTTTTTATTTTCGATGAAAATGTGTAAATTCTCGAGATACGTTTAAAGGACGGGAAAATCAATTCTACATGCACCTCAATATTTAATCATTTTCTTGAATTTTTTTCTAAAAGTTGACATTTTATTTAGTGAGAAATTCAAATGGTTAGAGTGGGATGGTTGCGCGCTCTCGGGTGAATCAATAAAAGCGTGAATTGATAAAAAGCGATTAATAATATTCTCTTTTGAGAGTCAACGGAATATCTTAATTTCTTCCGAAGTTGAAATCGAAAACTTACAAAGGCCTACAAATTGGAAGAAATGTGAATCCTTTTAGCAGGGCTTGTAGGCCATATTTTTTCAGATCTAAAATGGGCTACATGTTCATTTTGGTTCAAAACGGGATTGTGCTGCAACGCGTTATTCTGCATGGGTCTTTTGCTTCTCAACCGTCACGTCAGTGAATGCACGAGAAGATCATGTTTACTTATCCTAAGAATCATCATTCAGTCGAAAAACAATTTTTCTGGGGTAGGCGTGCCTTCGCGGGTGCGCGGGTGCCGGGCGGGTAACGTGTGAGGGAGAGATCCGTGTCACGACATATCCCCAGTGTGCATGATTTTACAACTTGAGCTGTTTTATTCTTACAATTTCTTGACAATTATATGTATATGAAAAGCTTTTCGTTCTTCGTAAACTTCTGTCCAAAGATGAGAAGGATTATTTGGATCTATTTTCATTAAATTCCTAACATTTTTCGTATAGTTATTAAGAGTTGCATGAGATTGTATGGTTTTTATACGGCCCGCGAATAAACGTGCAGCTTCAATAATTAATTACTCCCCAACCATGTGGATGATCGACTTAAAATTTCACGCAGAAGCGTGATTTTCAAAGATGATTTTCATTTCCTTCATAAATTTAAACGATTGTTTCTTAAAATTTTGACTTTCGGAAGCAGACGAGTGCATATTCAAAATAACGATTCGTGATCATTAAAAACATTTTGAAACGCACAGTCTAACTTACCCATTAGCACCAAGTGCGTTCTGAAATATCCACTAAAATATCGAACACTGCACCCCGATATCCTAATACCAAAGAGCTCTGCAGCATCGACCGAGGCGATGATCACGAAATCATACTCTAGGTTTGACCGCTATGTCATCAGCGCCACTCTGGTGGGTACACCTAAAATGCCAGCGTTGCGCATCTCCCTACCCATCTCTGGGGCCAGTACGCACACGGTTATCGCGGTATAAACACGTGTTTAACGTTTCATAAAATACCAGCCATGTGCAGCAGCAATCAGGGAAACGACGCTTATCTATTGCTCGAGAATGGCAGCGTATTTCCCGGCAAAAAATTTGGCGCTCATGTGTCCGTGGACGGCGAAGTCGGTGGGTTTCTTTGTTTGTTTCTTTGTTTTCTCGTTGCTTAGAATTTATGATTTTCTTCGAAAAAAAAAAAAAAAAAATGAAAAATGGAATATCGAAAAAAAATCAATGGAAAAGGCACCGCTCTACGATAAATCAGCATGATCCTTTCTCGTGTACGTTTTGAGTGGGGCAACACGTGGTCAAACGTCGTGGCTCCATCTTTCCGCGACTGGTCTATCGGAAAACCGTAGATGCATCTTATGAATATGCATTTAAGTTTCCCGCACTATATCCATCAAAACGGTTCAAATATATGGAACGAATAATTTCTCCGAACACATATAGCATTGGCGAGGCGGGGAAGAGAAAAAAAATTATCCATGACAGTCAAAATCTTTCGATGTTTAATCCATTGGAATAAAAAATTAGCCGATGTTGAAATCCTTCATGTCGATTGATGGAATAACTCTGGCCCAACATATTATGATCTCGTGGGAAACGTCTTTGACACTAACGTAGTTCTCTGCAAGGCTGGTTTTTTCTTTCCCCTTTGTTTCTTACCATTGATTCGATGACTTTTAATGTACATCGATAGTTCGAAATTATAGAAACGATCTTGTGATAATTGGACAAGTTTGTTTCTGTAATTAAAAAATAAAATAATAATAATAATAATAATAATAATGTGGCCAAGTATCCCGCGTAAAATTTTAAACGTGCACCGGACTGTTCGTTCGAGAATTTTCTCTGTCATGTGAGCGGCGAGGGGCTATTCACTACCAAGTGCGGTGTACAAGTGATTTCAGAGTGAAGTCGATTTTACATGATTTCAGTGATTTCATGAATGATTCAAGTGATTTTAAAATACATGTGACTTCATGTGTGATTTCTCACGTTTTGAACGAATCAATTTCCGAAATCACTGAAAGTACGTACAGTGGAATGATTTATTATTTATCGCTCAAACATCAAATTACAGTATACTAGGGTTGCGGGGCGCGGCGCGGGCGACGTGCGGGGCAGGTTGCGTTCGGCATTTGTTTCACAAAATACGTTTTCATTTGATTAATTTGCCATTACTCACGCTCAATTCTGTTTACAAGTATATTTCACAATCGGCACGGTGAAAAACTTTCTTTGACTGACTCAACTAAAGATGAGACTCAAGACCTCGCCCAGATCGAGCCTCGCTCAAGAGTTAAAAACTATGTTGCGCTCGATGCTGATACTTATATCGCTTGATAGCAAAAAACGCTTTAGAGCACGTTTGCGTGCTTTGTTCTAGTGGGCGTAGTTTGATAGTAGCACGCCGTAAATTTTTTTTTTTTAAATATTTTGCACATATTACGTGATTTCTGGTAATTTCCTGACTTTACGTGATTTCACGTTGATTTAAAAAAACTCGGAGTGATTTCATTCTGATTTTTAGTGGTTTCAACGACGTTTGAGTAACGTTGATTTCATGTGATTCGATCCGATTTCTCGTGATTTCCATTCTGATTTAAGAGCAGGGTGGTTCAGCGATTTCAAGAGTGAATAGCCCCTCGCTTGAGGATGTATCGGACGTATCTTACCAACCAAAAGTGACTTTCGTCGATAATATTGCATACTTCATGATAAGATAAAAATCGAAAAAAATTCAACCACAATAAAGACGATAAGAAGATTACTTTTTTAATAATAATAATGCCCAAAAGTTATCAATAAATTGTTTAAACAAGACATTGTTTAACAAATTTTTAGAGAATGTTTTTTTGTCATGTGAAATGAATTCGTTGATTTTTATGACTAAACATACATTTTTTTAAAATTTTCTTATCATTTTGAAATTTCGGTTTTCGGAAATTTTTACAGGTTGTATTTACGTAACTATTCGTTCAATGCCCCGGAAACTTAATTGTAATATATAACGTTTTTACGAAAACATATCCAAAATTCACGATTTTCCCTTCATTTTTAAAAATTAAAAATTTTTCGAAAACCGAAATTTCAAAATGGTAAGAAAATTTTATGCGTGGTCAGAAAAATCACCGAATTCATTTCCCGTGTCAAAAAAAAAACATTCCCTAAAAATTTTTTAAACAATGTTTTGTGTAAATAATTTATTGATAACTTTTTGGCATTATTATTATTCAAAATTAATCTTCCTATCGTCTTTATTATGGGTGAATTTTTTCCGATTTTTATCTTATCATAAAGTATGCAATATTGTCGACGAAAGTTACACCTGGAAAACTTTCTCACAATCAGGGTCGACTCTCGTTGCGGCCCCTATTGTCACTGATTCCATTTCACTCGTACCTATCCCGTTTCATCGTTATTTCAATCGCACTGGGGCCCCCGTTCGTAAATTGTAGACGTGTAAGATAGAAAAAGAGAGAGAGTGTTGAGGTTGCGTGAGAAAGAAGCTACTTACCCAGGTATGATTTCTGAACGCGGTCCTGCAGTGTGGGATTGTTGGCTCAGCGTGTACCCCTTCGCTCCCAATTAAACGGCAGAATGTTCGAGTCTTGCAATTGATCACAAAAATTATTAAGTACAATCTTAAATTGTTGTAATCAAACGACTAACAGTTGATCCGTTTGTTTATCTGGCTAAAACTAGCAGTCAAGAAAAGAATGAGGCTTTCTCTAACAAAAAGTGGGCAACCACGATAATTTGAGGTAATCCTTGTGGCAGACTATAGTCGTGTGATCGAATGTTTTAGGAATAAAATCATTGAAAAAAGTTATAAAAATTGGATATGATACGTAAAAGTAGTTGTCAGAATTTATAATAACTATGGAGATATTTTTTAGAACTTGAGTTAATTTAAAAAAATAATCATAATTTCGATTTTTTGTTGTCTTATTGACCAGTCCGTTGAATCGTGTCATCTCGGTTAACCTCAACACTGTTAGAAGTTTTGTAATAAGTACATGTATATTGTATGATTACATAACTTTTAATTGATTTTGATAGCTAATATAATTTCATCACACACGGAAATAATAGTGGCGGACAGTTTGATATTGACAAATAATTGAAATTCGCATGAATTAACGCAACACTCTTAGCAGAGGGCCCTCAGCTGATTGGTTACATCATAAACTGTCTGAGTTGTGCTGATCATTAATTCGAAATTTCTATGCCGAGCATAACGTGACCCTACTTTTTTTATGCGATCCGTCGAAAGCTCATAATTTCGTGAAAAAATTCATTATCAAATGAATCACTCCTCCGGTATTCAAGTAGGTTCATTTTTCAATTGAACTTGTTGTGAGCTAATTTTTTTTCGTATACCCTGTGCTAAAAGGGCGGTTTAAAAATTGAAATTTCTTGCGGAAAAAGTCGGCATCGTGATCTGAAACTTTGCAGTCTCAACGAAAAAGTGTTTCGGGATTACAATATTTCAAATTCACAAAATCCTCCAATTGGTGCCAAAAAGTGCAAGGATTGCCTTAAGCCGGCAAAGCAATGAAACGGACTTTTGCCATTTAGCCCACTTGTCCCAATCCCGGGTCTGGATTCTTTCAGCCGGAAGTTACCACAGCGCCATCTCATTGTGAAATGTTGGCCCACATGGCGGAAAATACGAAGACTTTTCACTGATGCATTGTCCAAATGTCCTTGCTATGTTGACATCATGTATTTTTTTCAGGGACCCTTCTCTGCACTTTAAATCTTTCTAATTTGTAAGGCCTTCCACTTGAAATCCTTCGAAACTTCGTGATGCCCCCCCGCCACATGCGAAACTGTGGAAAATTCCTAGATCCAGGTGAGCCATTCACCAGAGTTGGTGTTCCTACAGGGAATCGCCAGTTTCCGGAAAAGTTACTCCCCGCTCAGCAGTTTGTTGCAACGACTGGTACATGGCTAAAAGTCCCGATGTATGATTGGCCTAGCTCGATAACGATTGCCCTAAAAACCTGCCTAATTCAAAGCAGGTACCATTCACATCACACAACTTCACAAAGAAATGCCCCCAATATGGACCCTAATGGTTAAAGCCTCGATAGAAGCTGAAATTAATGTTGCTTCAAAAGAAATATAGTGCATTAACATGAAGATGATCACCAATTGCGATGTACACCTGGGAAAAAATCGTTTAGATCTACGTAATTACTTTATCAGATTTGATCTACGTAGTTATACATTTTGGAAAATCGCTGATCTACCTAGATCTCCGCATATAACGGTAGATTTACGCGCATTTGAGTCGACCTAGTATTCTGCTCGAACCCTTTTTGCTTGATCCGTTTATCTACTTAAATCTCATTAAATTTACTTAGATCTGAATAGATCTAATTAAGATCTAGGTAAATCTATGATTTTCCAAAATTTAGATCTATGTATATCTAAAAAAAACTACGTAGATCTAAATTTGTTCTATTTTTTTCTCGGGCACCTGAGCCTGATTGATGAAAAATTAAACGAGAGGGTGGGCTTTAGTTTTTCAGACTGGTATGGTCGGCTATCCGGAATCACTAACCGATCCATCATACCACGCTCAGATACTGGTGCTAACTTACCCATTGATTGGCAACTACGGTGTTCCTGGCAATGAGAAAGATGAGAATGGATTACCACGGTTCGTATATGCGAAAAATTTGCACTTATTACGAGTATCATTTACGTCCGTTCGTCTCTCTTTGTGCGCATTATCGCGATCTTCATTGGGCATAGATTTATGACCAGGAAGTCTTTAGAGCCTGACTTGAGTAGTATGCATTGCAGATAATGGTTATCGCAATGTTTTTTTTTTTCATACTGGCGACCCTCAGATCACCTTTCTTATTGAGATAAGCTCTTGTCGGTGCTATAACTGGCTTGAGTTTAGGCTCATCCTTTTTCGATCTCTCAGATCAATTGTTCTTGTTTAAATTGCATATATCATTGCAAATATATATCTATATATACAAATTATATATAGATATATTTTTGTATCTGATTTCGCCGGTTCAGCATCTTTGGTCCACTGATTTTGTTTGGCGATGCGATTTTTGTGATGCAGGACACAGATTTATGGAATCTATGGTAGTTTTGAGCCTAAACAAATGAGACATGAAAAAAGTGTTATGGGCTCCCGGTCTAATACTTTTTGCTATGATGATGAATTTCAGGATAAATTTACGAGAAAAATCATTGCCTCTAACCAAAAGTTTGAGGTGGAAAAGACTTTGAATCAATGCTTCGTTGATTCGAGTAATCCTCTAAGATCACAGGATCTTTTTCTTGTTTCAACATCGAAAGCTCTCAGAATATCTGATTTATCTTCGAGGCACCTCTTCGGGTTCAAATTATTGTAGTCCCCAGGGCATGCTATGATTTCTTAAGGTGGATTGATCCGCAAAAACGCATCAAACATACAGTCCTTGATTGCGATGATGATGCGTGATAGAATTTAAAATAATTTACCCTCTGGCGCCCGAAATATGCCGAAAGTGAATGAAAAATTTCATGAAACACTTCATGGACCTCGAACCACGATGGCTTTTCATCAACGATTTTTCAAAACGTGATGCAAAAAATCTTGAAAGGCTTTCACAAAGACTTTGCAGTATAATCAGTTGCATATTTGTCATGATGAATGTTTCAAGTATTTTTTCGAAAAATTAGCTGTCAAGATCGCTTAACGAATCGTCTCGAAGAAAAATGTTCCAGTCCTTCGTTGATTTTTTTGTTCCAATAAATCGAACAGAATGTACACGATAAATCGGCCACTTGGGTCCTCGATTTCTATGCAATGGAATACATTTCCCCCCCCCCCCCTCCCTTTAGCTGGTTTGAATCCGACAGAATATGGGCTGCCGGATTGATAGTCGGTGAGCTCTGCGAGACACCGTCTCACTGGCGTCAAACGAGCACCCTGTCGGATTGGATGGCGATGGAAAGCATACCGGGAATATGTGACATCGACACACGTGCATTGACCAAGGTTATTCGCGAAAAAGGCACTATGACCGGTAGAATCGTTTGTCAACAGCCACCGACAAATTGTTCCAATTTACTTCTGTCCTCGATCGTTGCTCCAACGATCGCAGATCCTAACAAGAGAAATCTCGTTGCCGAAGTCTCGGGGGTCAGTGTTTTCAGATTATCGCAAAAAATTCCAATAAGATGCGATTCCATCTTTCGTTTGATGCTCAACATTTTTTTTTCCCTAGAAATCAGTCAGGACATTCAACGCGAATGGAAGTCCGAGAATATGCGTGATCGATTGTGGCTTGAAGTACAATCAGATACGATGTTTCTTGAAGAGAGGAGCAAGAGTCGACGTTGTGCCGTGGAATCATAAGCTCCAGAGTGACGAATACGATGGTCTCTTTCTGAGCAACGGTCCAGGCGATCCGGAGAGATGCGCGGTGACGATAGAAAATATACGAAGGGTCATGGGCGAAGCGAAGAAAAAGCCAATTTTTGGTATATGCATGGGTCACCAATCACTTTCCATTGCCGCAGGATGTAAGAGCTACAAACTCGAGTGAGTATTTTTTTTTTATCATTCGGTCAAGGAGTCCCTGCCAGAGGCGATTCATAGTCCTGGTTTACCGTTATCGTGGTTTTAATGCAAATTCAAAAAGCCGCAGGTTGAAACATGCGAATTGCTCCGCCAAATTTCACACAATGCTCAATCCTTCACTCTGCGAGGAATTACTGACCTTGGTCGATTTTGGCTGCCTCAGAGAAGGAAGCATTCAGCATTGTGCGAAATTTGGGTGAAAGCAATTTTTAAGTTTCAACTTGCAGCTTTTTCTTCTCCTTCCGGTTATTTGAATTTGAATTTTTTTTTTGAGATTCATGTTATTGAAACTTTTCTAGATGTTCAATGTTTCAAAAGATATATCAATTTTTATGTACTAGCCAGATATCTCACAATTTAGGGAAATTAGAGCTGTCAGATACTTTTTTTTTTTGGAAAATTCAAAATTCCATAAAATTTGAATCTCTTCACCGAATCTCACGAAATTTGCTATCAAACTTTCCTTAATGATACTCAAATAGCAAAAAAAAAAACTAGCCCGATATGCTAAAGTTTAAGGAAATTACAAATGACAGCGACCTTTTTTTTTTAAATTCATAGTTTGCTAAAACATGAAACTTCCAATCGATTTTCACCAAATTCAATACCAACCGTATTTCGATGATACTCTATTCGTGTAAAAAAATACCCCAAAAAATTGCGAAAGTTGGAGCGATCTTGGACATGTTTCAAAAATTTTTAAATCTCATATAATCTAAAGCCCTCAAGCAATTTCAACGAAAATTGCAGCATCGGTCAAGTCGTTATAGCAGTTAGACTTTTTTAGGGTCAGTATAGACGCACGAACACACACACACTCTCACGTCCGGACATTTTGAAACGGAATTGAAAACTGAAAAAAAAATGTTTACCATCACTAAGCTCTATGAGGAAGCAATAATGAATTGCACTCCGACGAAATTTCGATATTCACACGCCAATCAATCGAAGTTATTTTTTTATTTTAGTTCATTACAATTAATCGGAGTAATTACAATTGAATTAAATTTCGTAATAATGACATCGAGTAATTTGTCAACTGCCTCAGCATCAACGTAACTTTCCTTCCGAAAGTTTCTCAAAATAATTTTTAAAAATCAATCTTTAAATCCTCAATGAAAAAAAAAATCACAAAAATCTGAGGACTCTGAAAAACTATCAAATCGACTACTCTCGTTTGATTTTTGTCTCCGAAGCTACGGCAATCGTGGTCACAATCAACCGGTCATACATCACGGTACAGGACGTTGCTACATGACCTCCCAGAATCATGGATTTGCCATTGACACGACGAAATTACCATCCGATTGGGAGGTCTTGTTCACGAATGCCAATGACAAGAGCAACGAGGGTATCGTGCACAAGTGCCTGCCGTATTTCTCGGTTCAATTTCATCCCGAGCATACCGCAGGACCCGAGGATCTCGAGTGTCTGTTCGATGTATTCGTTGAAATGATAAAATGCGAGATGAACAATGATCGGGGCATTTCGATAAAGGAAAGACTGGACGAGAGACTGATTTACGTGCCGAAAAATACGACGAAGTTTACGAGGCCAAGGAAAGTTTTGATTCTGGGCTCGGGTGGTCTCAGCATCGGCCAAGCCGGAGAATTCGATTATTCCGGATCTCAGGCGATCAAGGCACTTCGCGAGGAGAGCATACAGACGGTTTTGATAAATCCGAATATCGCTACCGTACAAACGTCCAAGGGTATGGCCGACAAAGTTTATTTTCTGCCCATTATTCCGGAGTACGTCGAACAGGCAAGTAACAATATATGTATATATATATTTTTTTTGCAATTCGGATTCTTCGAAAAAAAAAAATCAATTTCTGGAATCATCGAATCGTTCTTCGGATTTTTTTTCTTTAAAATAATTCACCTTTTTTGGTCGAATAATTCGGCAGGTCATAAGATCAGAGAGACCGGACGGTGTACTGCTGACTTTCGGTGGTCAGACAGCGCTGAATTGCGGAGTCGAGCTCGACAAAAAAGGCGTTTTCAAGAAGTATCAGGTGAAGATACTCGGGACGCCGATTCAATCGATCATAGATACCGAGGACCGTAAGCTATTTTCCGACAGGATCAGTGCGATCAACGAAAAAGTTGCTCCCAGCGCGGCAGTCTACTCGATTCAGGAGGTACGTGAATGCTTCAAAAAAAAAAAAAGAAACTATCAAACGCAATCCATCGAAGAATTACCGTAGGGTTGATTGCCCGATGGATAAACAACTTGAACATTTTTTTTTACCCATTTACGAGTGAATCTCATGCAATGAAATTTTTTCTCAATTCCTTGGAACCTTGTTAGACAGAAAAATTAAGTCCACGAGCCAATCACGATCGATGGCAATTAGTAATAAACAAAATTCAATTCGACTTAAAAATGAAAAGTCCCAATTAATGGAAAAAAAAAAAAATCTACAACCTTTCTCACCAACCAACAGTAGAATACAAAACTTTTTGAACAATACAAAGATTTTTTTTCCATCCCCTCTTTGCAAATAATTAAACGCAGGCTCTGGAAGCTGCGGAAAAGTTGGGCTATCCGGTGATGGCTCGCGCGGCATTTTCCCTCGGTGGTCTTGGCTCGGGTTTCGCGAACACGAAGGAAGAGCTGAAGACCCTCGCCCAGCAGGCATTGGCGCACTCCAGTCAATTGATAATCGACAAATCGCTGAAAGGCTGGAAGGAAGTCGAGTACGAGGTTGTACGTGACGCATTTGACAATTGCATCACCGTCTGCAACATGGAAAACGTCGATCCGCTTGGAATACATACCGGTGAATCGATCGTCGTTGCACCGAGTCAGACCCTGTCGAATCGCGAATACAACATGCTACGTACGGCGGCTATAAAGGTCATTCGGCATTTTGGTATTGTCGGCGAGTGCAACATTCAGTATGCCCTTAATCCGTTCTCCGAGGAGTATTACATAATCGAGGTTAACGCGAGATTGTCGAGAAGCTCGGCACTCGCGAGCAAAGCAACGGGCTATCCGTTGGCTTACGTTGCCGCCAAGCTTGCGCTGGAAATTCCCCTGCCGGATATCAAAAATTCCGTCACCGGCAAGACCACGGCCTGCTTCGAGCCGAGCCTCGATTATTGCGTCGTTAAAATTCCTCGATGGGACTTGAGCAAATTTCAGCGTGTCAGCACAAAGGTAGGAATTGACTGGAGAATTTTTTTTTTTTTTTCGAGAAACCCTTTGATAAATCCTTTTGGAGAAACTTTTCAGGGTTCCCTCTGCAGGTTTCATGTCTCTTGACCTTTTTTTTGTTTTTTTATCGCGTTGCATTCCCTGAGGCCCCTTTCAGCTACTCTCTCTCCTAATGCATCACTGTGTCGCATGTGCACGGGGGAGGGCACGAGAAAACTGCGGAATATCTGGCCGATACCAGCTGCTACGTTTCACCGAGTTATAGTTTTATTACGATCAGAAGCTCCGAAAAACTGCCTCCGGCTTTCGTAGTCCATGGCCGAACCAGTGGTCGGCCGGTAAATTATTTTTATTCCAAAAGACTTCATACCGAAGTACCACGTCAATTTTTTTCAGGAAAATTCATTCCCTAGAAAATTATATCGGACGATAATTGATCCCTGATACAATCCATCCCTGAGTAAACTTTTCGTTCAGACGAATCGGGATGCATTATTTTCGGTAAAACATGGGTGTTATCTACTTTACTGTTACAGTAATGTTACCTTACTGTTACTCTACTGTTACTGTACTGTTCCTGCACCGCGTACTGATACCGTAGCGTTACTGCGCTATTACTGCACTTTCATTACAACTTTGTGGAACTGTTACTGTACTATCATTGTATCGTTAGTGTACTGTTGCTGCATCGTTACTGTACTCTTGACGTATTGTTACTGCTCAGTTACAGTACTGTTGTTACATTGCTGCTGACTGGTGCTGTAATATTACCGCACTGTTATTTCACCATTTTTGTACTGTTACTGTACTGTTACCGTACTCTTACTGTACTGTTACCGTACTCTTAATGTACTGTTACTGTGCTTTTATTACATAATTTTTGTACTTTTACGGCACTGTTATCGCACCGTTGTTGTACTATAACTGTACTATTGCTGCATGGTTACTGCACTATCAATGTATTGTTAGTGTACTGTTGCTGCATCGTTACTGTACTCTTGTCGTATTGTTACTGCACAGTTACAGTACTTTTGTTATATTACTGCTGCATTGATGCTGTAATATTACTGCTACGTTATTGCACCCTTGTTGTACTGTTACAGTACTGTTACTGTACTATTACCGTAATATTACAGTACTGTTACTGTAATCTTACTGTACTGTACTGTCACCGCATCTGCATACTGTTACCGTAGCGTTACTGCGCTATTACTGTACTTTTATTACACCTTTGTGGCACTGTTACTATACTATCATTGCATTGTTAGTGTACTGTTGCTGCATCGTTACTGTACTCTTGACGTATTGTTACTGCACAGTTACAGTACTGTTGATATATTACTGCTGCATTGGTGCTGTAAGATTACTGCAACGTTATTGCACCATTGTTGTACTGTTACTGTAGTGTTACTGTACTGTACTGTTACTGTATTGTACTATTACTGTACTGTACTGTTACTGTACTGTACTGTTACTGTACTGTACTGTTACTGTACTGTACTGTTACTGTACTGTACTGTTACTGTACTGTACTGTACTGTTACTGCACTGTACTGTTACTGTACTGTACTGTTACTGTACTATTACCGTAATATTACTGTACTGTTACTGTACTCTCATTGTACTGTACTGTCACCGCATCTGCATACTGTTACCGTAGCGTTACTGCGCTATTACTGAACTTTTATTACACCTTTGTGGCACTGTTACCGTACTATCACTGTGTTGTTTGTATACTACTGCTGCGCTGTTACTGTACTCTTGATGTATTGTTACTGCACTGTTGCTTTAATGTTACTGTACTTTTATTGCATAATTTTTGTACTTTTACTGCACTGTTACCGGACTGTTATCGCACCGTTGTTGTACTGTAACTGTATTGTTATTGCACTGTTACTGTACTATTAATTGTTGTTAATGCACTGTAACTTTACTGTTACTGCACTGTAACTGTACTGTTGCTGCACTGTTACCGCACTCTTGCCATATCGTTACAGTGCTGTTATTGTGATTTGACTGCAATGTTACTGTATTGTAACTGCACTGTCACTATAATATTACTATACTGTAATTCTCTTACCGTAGAGTATTAATACAACTATACTATTCTCTTACTGTAGTGTTAATGATCTGTTGCTTTACCCTTACTGAAACGTTACGATATTGTTACTGTCGTATCACTGTACTGTTACGGTACTCTTACTGCACTGTTGCTGCACTGTCACGTATATAATATTATCTTACTGTTCATAAATGTTTATATTACCGCGAGTAATTTCAATTATCAATCGATAAACGCTGTATTATTTGACTATATGAAGCGTGTTTATGCTATGAGCCTTCGTATATCTTTTGGAAAAAACTGTCATTGTGATCAGTTGGGATAAATTATCGTGGGACCGATTGTCTGCGATCAAGTTTCGCGGGATCGGTTGACCGGGATCAATCGACGCGAAACCCCATACCCCACGATTTCTCTTATACCAACGCCAAAAGATTTAAGAATAAACATGGACATTTGTATCGGCACGGATTTCCCGCAGTTTTCCCGTCCCCTTGTGCGAGTATGAGATAGTTGGAGTTACCGGCTGCTGCCGCACCAAGGGAGACTGGCTCGGGTACAAAAAAATGTCAAAATTAAAGATATATACGGTCACAGTACCCGAGCTGATCCGCTAATTGGTGAAGGACCAGGGGACTAAGGGGAACAACGGAAGAAAAGAAAAACCACCGTGAAATGCGTGATTCTTAAATTTTCATCGTCGTTTTTGTTGATGACCTTTCTCCCATTCGTAGATCGGTAGTTCGATGAAGAGCGTCGGTGAGGTGATGGCGATTGGGCGAAAATTCGAGGAAGCTTTTCAAAAAGCACTGCGCATGGTCGATGACAACGTAACGGGTTTTGATCCTTACGTCAAGTCGGTCAACGAGGAAGAATTGGAGAAGCCAACGGACAAGAGAATGTTCGTTCTTGCGGCTTCCATAAAAGCTGGCTACACAGTTGATCGTCTCTATGAACTGACGAAAATCGATCGTTGGTTTCTCGAAAAGATGAGGAACATCATTGAGTACTATTCACTGCTGGAAAATCTTGGTCTAGCGAAGCTCACGCCCGCTGTACTACTCGGGGCTAAGCAATTTGGTTTCTCCGACAAACAGATCGCCGTTGCCGTTAAAGGAGCAACGCTCGATATTCGTAAGCAATGAAGAGAGAGCAATATTTGTCCATTCGTCAAACAAATTGACACGGTCGCTGCCGAATGGCCGGCTACAACAAATTATTTGTATCTGACGTACAACGGTTCGGCTCACGACATT
Organism: Rhorus exstirpatorius; assembly: GCA_963564615.1. Taxonomy (NCBI): domain Eukaryota; kingdom Metazoa; phylum Arthropoda; class Insecta; order Hymenoptera; family Ichneumonidae; genus Rhorus; species Rhorus exstirpatorius. The sequence goes on from CAUXCA010000056.1 coordinate 36,818, forward strand.
GAATTCCCGGGAAATTATACGATGGTCATTGGTAAGGAGTGCACTTTAATTTGTGTCCTTAACTACTTTTACTCCTCGAAGAAATCACATTTTTTTTCCAGCCCAGTTCTTCGTCCAATTTCTTTCATCTTTCAACTCATTGTAAGACGCGAACTGCACGGATGAAAAAAATTTTGCTTCATCACTGCACATATACCGTAGAACTTTAAACTTGCAGTAAGGTTTAGATTGTCCCGTTTAATCAAATTGGCTGCATAAGTCTTATTCTTTTCATAAAAAGATTCTCTGTTTCCCGAGTGCACGAATTTCATTATAAAAGCGCAGAAGTTACAGAGCAAATATGTTGAAGCATTGCTGCGACAAGAAAATTTTACCCCAAGAGTAATTATATCTTTTGTGCATGAGCTTCAAATGGAAAATCTCATACCACAATCAGAAACAATATTCTCACAAAGGAAATGAGACCTTGCGAGGCAAATTTGATTTATCGGTGGAACCAAAGCCTTGTGAAAACCTGAAAACGAGAGAATTTTTGCAGCGCTGAACTTGATTGAAAATAAATTATTCCGATTGTGAATATGGTTTTCATTATTTCGGAGTTCTTCGAGCAGTATTTTTTTTTTAAAAAGCTCAAATATTTCACTCGTACGTTTATTTTCATGTATTGGATTCCTCAAATATTATTTGTATCTTCGGAGATCGTTCGAGTAATATTGTTTTTTTTTTTTCATTTACAGGTTCCGGTGTATATCGAATCGGTAGCTCCGTCGAGTTTGACTGGTGCGCGGTCAGTTGTCTTCGCGAATTACGCAAACTCGGACGTAAGACGATAATGGTAAATTACAATCCCGAAACCGTGAGCACCGATTACGACATGTCGGATCGTCTCTACTTCGAGGAAATATCGTTCGAGGTCGTAATGGACATTTACCTTCTCGAGAATCCCGTTGGTATTATTCTATCGATGGGCGGTCAATTACCGAACAACATAGCCATGGATCTTCACAAGCAGCAGGCAAAGATTCTTGGTACTTCGCCGATCAATATCGACGAAGCCGAGGATCGTTTCAAGTTCTCACGGACCCTCGATCGCATCGAAGTCTCTCAGCCGCGGTAAGGCAATTTTTTAATCAAGACTCGTTTTGCGGTTAATTTTACCACGAATTTTTCGGTGGGGACGGCAAGAAGATCATTATTGAAAATATTTTAGTTGGAAGAAACTGACGGATCTGAATTCGGCGATTGAATTTTGCGAGGAGGTTGGTTATCCTTGCCTGGTCAGGCCATCGTATGTTCTGAGCGGTGCTGCCATGAATGTGGCTCATTCAGCTCACGATCTCGAGTCGTATCTGAAGAATGCGAGTGACGTCAGCAACGAGCATCCGGTTGTAATATCGAAATTTATTCTCGAAGCAAAGGAGATCGACGTTGACGCTGTGGCTTATCAGGGCGTGATATTCTGTATGGCTGTCTCGGAACACGTTGAAAATGCTGGTGTATACTCGGGTGATGCGACACTCGTAACCCCACCGCAGGACATAAATCCCGAGACACTGGCGAAGATACAGAGTATCACGAAAGCAATTGCTCTTGCTCTCGATGTAACGGGACCCTTCAACATGCAGCTGATCGCCAAAGTACGTTGCGACACATATTTTTCAATCGCCCCTGTGTAATTATAATTATAATTAGTTGCTCGAAGCAGGATGAAAAATTAAACTATAAGATTGTGGAGAAGAAGCTCTTGGTGGAAGATAAGTTGCTGTAGAATGTTAAAAGTGTTAATTTTTTTTTAGAATTTTATCAATTATTCGTCAAGTTTTGTATTGAACATCAATAGTAAGAACAAGCTAAAATATCTTAAAGATTACTAAGATATGTCCTTTGAGAGACGTTTCTACGACTTCTAGAAAAAAAAAATAATTTCGTAAGAATTCATACTTAACATCCGGACCCTCTTAATTTCGGAACACGATACGATGTCTTGAGCACAATAATCGAAAAAGATCTATGAAATTATTCGCAATGGCGTCTCAAGCAAAAGTTTTCGAGTTCCCGGATAACTTTTCCTTGCTCGTGACGAGGATCTGGCGGTTTCGCTGGAAATCCGCCAGATGGCTTCAGTGTCAGTGCTCTCGCGTAAGCACAAGACCGTTTGTCCGCTTACAAATGTACCACAGTTCCTAGCCCCCTTTTTGATAGCCTTTTCGTTCTGATAGTCATAGTTCTCTCCCTTAGTTCGAAAGTCGAATGAAATATTCTCTGCTACATTCGGGTGAACTTTCTGTTCCCTATTTTTTTTTTTGGTTACTTCACAATTCCTAAAAAAATTCTGTCCTTACACAATTTTCGAAAAAAAAAAATGACATGTATCAATAGGACTGAAATCTGGTTCTGCCGCTGAATCTATTCCTGTATCTTTGCTTCTTATGTTCTGACATTTCTGTAACTCATATTAATTGGATCCACAGGACAATGAGCTAAAAGTCATTGAATGCAACGTTCGCGTCTCTAGATCGTTTCCATTCGTATCAAAAACCCTCGATCATGATTTTGTCGCAATGGCAACGCGTCTGATAGTCGGCGAAACGGTCGATCCGGTGGATATACTCACTGGTTGTGGAAAAGTTGGCGTCAAAGTACCGCAGTTCTCTTTCTCACGTCTGGCCGGTAAGTTTTTTTTTTCTTCTTTCAAAAAGCTCTCGTAACTTGAATTCCCATAATTCAACTGCTCTCATTTTTTTATTCGCTGTCATGAAGACCAATATCCATGACTCAACTAACCTTTTCATTATTTCTCAACACTGAAGACCCTGAACTCTTGCCCAGAGTGGGGCAACGTAATTTCACTTATAAAACTTTTTGTAAAACTGTGCACAGCGATCGTTGACACAGTGGAACAGATGTAGTGAACGTAGTCGTTCAACTACAGTTTTGGTGCAGCGGTTGCATTCGCTTCAAATTTCTCGAAAATATTCGTATCTTGATTACAAAGATTGGTTTTTCTATCTAAATATCGTGAATAAAAAATTTCAAATCTTCAATAAACTCATGAAATTTTTGAAATTTATCGTTGCCAGATCGTCAAAGTTACGTGATTCATGGAAACACAAACGCAAGTTTGAATTTCGCGCGCGTACTCCGTGAATGCCGATTAAAGCGCATGCGCGCAGACACGAGAGTGGGAGGGCGATAAAAAAAATTTGAGTTATGAGGGTTAAAGTTTATTTACATTATGACTTACAATTAGATTTTATGCCGAATGGATTTTTCACTACGCCCAAAGGAAGCTTCAAAGCCGAAAGAATATTTTAGAATAGGGCTTGAAAAATATCGTTTTGCTCGCTTTTGTATACGCAAAGCTATATTTTCCTAAAAAACTGAGCAAATTATTGCTAAGGTTTGAGATTTTTTGAAAATTAAACTGCAACGCATATAGGAAATCTGAAAAGTTTGTAAAAAAAATTCCTCGGAGAGCACTAAAGTAAATGAAATATTCCATTTTTCACCTGCATGTAAGATTGTAACATTGCGCAGATGAAACAAACTGCCCTTACAAGGTCTCTTTCTCTTAATAAGGAGATTTTTTTAGCTCAGCATATAGGGATTTCCATGCGATGCCCTTGCGCAGAATTCGCAGAGAAAATTTTTGGTAAAATGTGAATGCGCAGAGAAAAATTTACTACAAGAGTGAGAATATTTGTTCTGCGCAATAGCATCGAATTAAAATTTCTACATCGCAGGCACACTCAGGCATGTAAATGCATTGATATGAAAAAATGCAAAAAACCCATTAACCCCTTTACCATAGAGAATCCAGAAAAAGTATACGATATTATTATTATTATTATTCAAAAGCCTCTTAAAAATTCGAAGCACGGTAGTTTTTTTCAATAGTGTTTCTACAAGGACAGTTTTTGAGATCACTAATTTGTAATCCAACCGGAAATGACCAAATAACAGGGATTAGATCAACCAAAATAATACATTAGGATGACGGAAGGAATTGTGTCGTTATCTTTTTTACGTAATTTTTATACGTAAGGTTAAGAATTGCGAAGATAAAAATGCACTTACCACTCGATCGCTGACAATTTGGTCGACGTGTCGTACTTTTAGGTTATGAATTTTCACCAGAGTCTATTAGTTTTCAGTAAAAATAGCTTTTTTTTTTAAACTCAGATCTTTGATTAATGGAGAGAATTAAAAATTGAAGGAAAGCGTTAAAACGTAGCTGATCCCAGGACGATATTGCATGTGCGTCGCGTGTCGTAAAATCTTGAGTCTTGGGACGGCAAACCGGTTGGCCGATGAATCGCTCGGTTTATCAAGTTACGTTTACGAAGCTTCAATTGAACTCTAACTTTTTAGTACACCTTTTTCGGGCAAATTATGCAGAATTATGGAAAACAAAAATGCAGAATTATGAAAAACATATATGCCCATTTACTTGTTAAATTTTAACTGAATTGTCATTCAGCGATTCCCGTCAACAAAATAGATCGAAATTTTCGGTGTGCCTTTAATTTTTTACGTGTCCTCACATTTGGCTTCAACGCTACAGGAATAAGAGGCAACGTATTCTTCAAATTCCCAATGATAGAAAACATAACCTCATATATAGGAGAAAAAAAAACGCGAACACTCCAGAGCGTTCCGCACGGCAAAACTGGCGATGTGAAGTAAGCTGCGTATATGAAAGCATGGAATAGTCGATAATCGAACGACTGCATCGTTTCGATAATTACAAACGAGCTGTTTCGTAAAAAATCTATTATCTCTACGAGTTTATATTCGATCATAATTATTTATTATTGAAAACACAGGTCATAATAAACAAAATTGGCTTGCCAAGTTTGGTCAAGTAATTTTCTCAAATTTACGAGAATATTCGCGACATCGAAAATTCCCAAAATCAGCCGATCGAAAATATAAACTGGATTTTTAAATTGGCAAATCGAAATCGTAAAAGAGTTGTTTTTTTAGCTTTATGAAAAGCAAAAAATCAATGCCTCAATAAAAGGAGCACCTCGTAACTATTGACAGTGAACTGCTTTTCACCCTAATAATCAACTATAATAACGTCCAATGACACACATTTGAGCTTTCTTTGAAAAGTAATCTTATCGGAATAACCGTTTGAGCCGGTAATGAATTATGAAAAAAAAAAATGTTAACACCGCTAGGAGCGGATGTGATGCTGGGTGTCGAAATGGCGTCAACCGGAGAAGTAGCTTGTTTCGGTGACAATCGATACGAGGCTTATCTGAAGGGTATGATGAGTACCGGTTTTCACATACCGGAAAAAGGAATTCTTCTTTCCATCGGCAGCTTCAAGGTACGCGCGGTTACATTTCCTTTTTTTTGAACATCAAAGTTTCAAACGTGTCGCGTCACGTTTTATTCTCACGTGGAGGAAATAAATTAATTTTCCACTCCTCTGTCAATAGCACAAGATGGAATTGTTACCGTCCATTGAGAATCTTCATAAAATGGGCTACAAATTGTACGCTAGTATGGGAACAGCGGATTTTTATACCGAGCATGGTGTCGGGGTGAGTTAAAAAAAAACTAAGACTTATATAGACGTATTGTGAAAAAGCAATAATTTTCGAACATGGCTCATATTGTTCCTAACGAATGTATATATATTTACATGTGACAAGGTACAAAAGAGGTAAGTCAATTTTTATTGGAATCACCGTAGGGTAGACATTTTTATCCACTATATTGGCTATTATATTTCGAATGAAAGACAATTCCAACCCAAAGACAATCTAGCCCGAGAAACATTGAGTTTAGAAATCCAGTGAGTTTTTGGCACTTTGCCAGAAATCCGCAAGGGGGCTTCGAATGGAGCGCTCTCGCGTTAGCAAGCTGCTGCTTTCCTCTGCCAAAATAGTAACCGTTGTTTTTGTGCCAAATAACCATAAAACAACCAACTCGTAGCCGGTTGCTTTGTCCGAAAAAGTAACCACTAAATAACACCAAAAGCAACGGTCACCTATTCAACGATTGCTGATGGTTGCTCAGACGTTTGTTCATTGGTTGCAAAACCAACTGCGACTTCCAGCGATGGTTAGAACGTACGAATTGGTACGAATCGGTTGCGAATCGGTTAGTTTTTCGCACAAAGCAACCGGTTATTTTGCAGCTTTTTCACGGTTGCTTTTCGGGCTAGGATTGTCCGCCAAAATACACCCAAGACGCTCACCCAGTCAAAAATCTGGATCCCCTAGGACGTCCTAGATTTAGAATGGACGTCCAGATTTTTGACTGGGCATAGCACGCGGCATATTTTTTGAGGTTATAATTCGCGATTAACCCTTCAAAATTATAATATTGTTCTCCAAGTATAGCCTTAGAGCTCATCTTCTTCAGCCCGTACATGAGCTCAGCTAATCAACAGCAGCGAGTTGATGAATTTTTATCGTACAATATACCAGCCAATCCAGTACACGAACTCCGTTCCTCTCTTGCCAAGTGATAAGACGCGATCTCAAAACTCCAAATTACCGATAATTTGGTTTTAGTAAATTATGAAAAGGTGAAATTTGACGCGTCCACATTTTTACAACCAGTCCAGTTTAACAGAACTCTGGTTCTCCTTGCAAAAGAAAGTACTATCTAGAAAAATCCAAATGATGATAATTCGGATTTTTTGCTCAAGCTCGAGCGAGCACCGATCTTTTTCGAAAAATTTTAAATCCCACAAAATTGGAAATCGACGGGTAATTTACACAATAACTGCAGTTGACTAGGTGGAGCTTCAGCTTTCGTGCAAAATTTGAGCACAGTCGTTCAAGGCCTTTTTTTCGTGATACAGCCATTTTTATTTTACGCAAGATCCGCTTTGGCACAGTCCAGAAATATTTTTCGTGAATATGATTATATTTTCTGACAATCGGGATACCGCAAGGACCCGGGCATCAAAAATTCGTGGAAACAAAAAAAAAATCGGTTTGGGTATTGTATTTGTTTTTTTGTCAGTGCTGTAACGAGTTTCGTCAAAAAGCCTTTTCGTACGAGTATCGAACGTTATTTTTCCTCATGAGAGCCGAGAAAGCGCAACGAAGTTGCGATTTCGAGGTTAGAATGAGGAAAAATAATTTAAAACCGTCAAAATCATAGAAAATCAAAAGACACCATCGTGAAATTTGTTTTCCATAAATCTGGCATAAAATACGAATTTTAGAAATTATTTTCAGATTTTTAAATTTCGGAGTATTTTTTTCAATTTTTAACTGATCCAACTTCCATAGCTAAATAGCATGGTGGTAAATTTTTTTAAAAATTGTTTTCACGTTTTCTCACGTGGGACAATCGAACAAAAAAAAATTCTTTAATGGTGAGGGTCAACCCCTGGCAGGTTTGGCTTGGAATACCCCATGACCAACGAACGAATTTGTTATGGTCACGCGGATAGTCCTTAGTCAAAAAATGAATTTTTTTCTTACAAATAAATAAAGCAGGTAAAATTTAGCTCGGCAGTTTTTATTTTATTGGAAAATTGTGGAAATGAGCTCGATATATGAAATCGAACATTGTTCTTCTCCTCAAAGGGACGATGGAAAAAGATTTTTTTTTATATAAAAAATCAAGTAATTATCGAATAAATCATAGGCTAGTTCAGAGTCAATCTAATTAGAGACGCATCGTCGTACCAAGAAGTTCAGGTTAATCGTACTTTCACGTAAATGTCCTAAAAAAAATGTAAGACCTTTCGAGCTTTTGAGCAATGTTTTTGGGGATTAAAATTAAGTAGATCCTTCGAATGCGTTTAGAAATCTAAATTGATTCAAATTCTAAAAAAAAAATCTTTGAGGAACTTTCAAGAATGCACAAGTGAATAGTATTTATATGTTATATATTTATATTGTATTGGAATAATAAATATTATTGTGTCTGAAATAATAACGCTCATTTGATTATAATTGATGATATTTTCAGTCATAATCGGCCTCACCATCGGTACCACAAAATCATCTACAGCTAGACTGTGGCCCCTTACTGCGTAACGCGCATGTGCCAACTCACAACGAGGAAACTCAACGTTGAAAATTCAACTCCTCACAAATTGAATTTCCCAACAAAATCCACCAGCAAAGTTCCGCGCTCATTCCCTGCTGCTGGTCGCGATGGAACTAAAAAATTTCAATGCACCTTATAGTGCATTATACCAAATCCGAGTGCTCATATAAATCCTTGACAAATGTTATTATGGTGATCGTGAAATATGACAGGATAAACAAACATTTGTCATCGTAAACAATGCAGTTTTCAATGAAAAAATGATATTATAATGCAGTACATTATGAACTTATAATGTCACAGAAATACTTAAGCATAGCCAAAAGTATAATGAAAATATTTGCTTGCCAAGTGTGAAAAATTACAAAAAATGTAGTTGAGTCAGCCATTTAAAACAATTTGGCAATTTGACAGCAGGACATTAATGTGAACGCGGGTGCGAGAATTTGAATTGTTATTAGCGGTGTCTTAGAAAAAGTTATTCGCGCGAAACTGCTACTTCAGCTAATAGTAATGGATAAGATTATATTAGATTTAGTCAACGATAATAACGGTATCAGTTACGCCAGATAATTTTAGATTATGATCGTACCGGG
>CAUXCA010000057.1:0-2500 GCA_963564615.1 Rhorus exstirpatorius
AAATTCCGGGATGGACCGTTTCGAGAATAATTCCGGGATGGTGCGATAGACCATTATCTCTCTGTATCGTTGAAGAAAAAACATTGAATAATTTTGAAAAAATTATCGTGAATCCGTGAATGCCGTTGAAAAAATAAAAAAAATTGAAAAAAGAAAAATTCCGATTATTGAAGTTTTACTGAAAAAAAAAACGGTCCGATCGAAAAAAAAACTAAGTCCAAATTCCGGATGGACCGTTCCGAGAAAAATTCCGGATGGACCGTTTCGAGAAAAATTCCGGGATGGACCGTTTCGAGAAAAATTCCGGGATGGACCGTTTCGAGAATAATTCCGGGATGGTGCGATAGACCATTATCTCTCTGTATCGTTGAAGAAAAACATTGAATAATTTTGAAAAAATTATCGCGAATCCGTGAATGCCGTTGAAAAAATAAAAAAATGAAAAAAGAAAAATTCGATTATTGAAGTTTTACTGGAAAAAAAAAACGGTCCGATCGAAAAAAAAAACTAAGTCCAAATTCCGGGATGGACCGTTCCGAGAAAAATTCCGGGATGGACCGTTTCGAGAATAATTCCGGGATGGTGCGATAGACCATTATCTCTCTGTATCGTTGAAGAAAAACATTGAATAATTTTGAAAAAATTATCGTGAATCCGTGAATGCCGTTGAAAAAATAAAAAAAATTGAAAAAAGAAAAATTCGATTATTGAAGTTTTACTGAAAAAAAAACGGTCCGATCGAAAAAAAAACTAAGTCCAAATTCCGGGATGGACCGTTCCGAGAAAAATTCCGGGATGGACCGTTTCGAGAAAAATTCCGGGATGGACCGTTTCGAGAATAATTCCGGGATGGTGCGATAGACCATTATCTCTCTGTATCGTTGAAGAAAAAACATTGAATAATTTTGAAAAAATTATCGTGAATCCGTGGATGCCGTTAGAAAAATAAAAAAAATTGAAAAAAAAAAAATTTCGATTATTGAATTTTTACTGAAAAAAAAAAACGGTCCGATCGAAAAAAAAACTAAGTCCAAATTCCGGGATGGACCGTTCCGAGCATAATTCCGGGATGGTGCGATAGACCATTATCTCTCTGTATCGTTGAAGAAAAACATTGAATAATTTTGAAAAAATTATCGTGAATCCGTGAATGCCGTTGAAAAAATAAAAAAAATTGAAAAAAGAAAAATTCCGATTATTGAAGTTTTACTGAAAAAAAAACGGTCCGATCGAAAAAAAAAACTAAGTCCAAATTCCGGGATGGACCGTTCCGAGAAAAATTCCGGGATGGACCGTTTCGAGAAAAATTCCGGGATGGACCGTTTCGAGAATAATTCCGGGATGGTGCGATAGACCATTATCTCTCTGTATCGTTGAAGAAAAACATTGAATAATTTTGAAAAAATTATCGTGAATCCGTGAATGCCGTTGAAAAAATAAAAAAAATTGAAAAAAGAAAAATTCCGATTATTGAAGTTTTACTGAAAAAAAAACGGTCCGATCGAAAAAAAAACTAAGTCCAAATTCCGGGATGGACCGTTCCGAGAAAAATTCCGGGATGGACGTTTCGAGAATAATTCCGGGATGGTGCGATAGACCATTATCTCTCTGTATCGTTGAAGAAAAACATTGAATAATTTTGAAAAAAATTATCGGTGAATCCGTGAATGCCGTTGAAAAAATAAAAAAAATTGAAAAAAGAAAAATTCCGATTATTGAAGTTTTACTGAAAAAAAAAACGGTCCGATCGAAAAAAAAACTAAGTCAAATTCCGGGATGGACCGTTCCGAGAAAAATTCCGGGATGGACCGTTTCGAGAAAAATTCCGGGATGGACCGTTTCGAGAATAATTCCGGGATGGTGCGATAGACCATTATCTCTCTGTATCGTTGAAGAAAACATTGAATAATTTTGAAAAAATTATCGTGAAGTCCGTGAATGCCGTTGAAAAAATAAAAAAAATTGAAAAAAGAAAAATTCCGATTATTGAAGTTTTACTGCAAAGAAAACAGTCCATACGGTCCCATCCGAGAAAAATTTCGGATCTCCATATCGTTGAAGAAAAACGAGGAATAATTTTGAAAAAATTATCATAAATTCCGTGGACACCGTTGAAATAATAAAAAAAAATTGAAAAAAAAAAAAATCCGATTATTGAATTTTTACTGAAAAAAAAACGGTCCGATCGGACCATTATCTCTCTGTATCGTTGAAGAAAAACGTGGAATAATTTTGAAAAAATTATCGTGAATTCGTGAATGCCGTTGAAAAATAAAAAAAATACAAAAAAAAAAAAATCCCGATTATTGAATTTTTACTGCAAAGAAAACAGTTCCGATCGGACCATTATCTCTCTGTATCGTTGAAGAAAAACATGGAATAATTTTGAAAAAATTATCGTAAATCCGTGAGCACCGTCGAAAAAATAAAAAAAATTGAAAAAAAAAAAATTCCGATTATTGAATTTTTACTGCCAAGATAACAGTCCGACCGCGCGTAT
>CAUXCA010000057.1:12500-16970 GCA_963564615.1 Rhorus exstirpatorius
AGCGACCCGAAGTGCCGAACTTGTTAAAAGTTGACACGATCGTGAATTTGCTCACACTTTCTTCAACATTTTTGTATTGTCGTAGTGAAAGGTGTATTTTCGCCCGGTATTGGGTGAGTTGATGCTTCGCATGTTTTCGTATTTTAATAAAATACATTTTCGTACATCCGTTAGGATCTACCACATAAGAGCCATTCGGTCAAAGACACCGACCCGTGGTAATGTTGCGTTTTATAAAGTACAAATAATAAGCATCGTATGAGAGGCCAGCCCGACACGACGTGTCGTCGCTGCGCTCTCCCTTATAGATACGAGCCCGCGCGGATGTCGCCCGACGAGGTACGGTGAATAACACGCGCGTAGAGGGGCGAAATCTCCGTCCAGCGCTCGGGAGCCGGATCGTCAGTTCGGACATAGAGCCGTGAACTCGCTATCCGTGAACTCTCGTATCATCGTTGAAATATAACAACGAATAATTAATGAATATTATTCTTCAATCCGAGACCCCCGTTGCATGAATAATTAAGGAAAAAAAAAAAAAAATTTCGATTATTAAATTTTTACTGCGAAAAAACAGTTCAATCGGTCCATCCGAGAAAAATTTCGGATCTCCGTATCGTTGAAGAAAAAAGAGTAATAATTTTGAAAAAATTATCATAAATCCGTGGACACCGTTGAAATAATAAAAAAAATTGAAAAAAAAAAAATTCCGATTATTGGATTTTTACTGAAAAAAAAACAGTCCGATCGGAACATTATCTCTCTGTATCGTTGAAGAAAAACATTGAATAATTTTGAAAAAATTATCGTGAATCCGTGGATGCCGTTAGAAAAATAAAAAAAATTGAAAAAAAAAAAATTTCGATTATTGAATTTTTACTGAAAAAAAAAAACGGTCCGATCGAAAAAAAAACTAAGTCCAAATTCCGGGATGGACCGTTCCGAGCATAATTCCGGGATGGTGCGATAGACCATTATCTCTCTGTATCGTTGAAGAAAAACATTGAATAATTTTGAAAAAATTATCGTGAATCCGTGAATGCCGTTGAAAAAATAAAAAAAATTGAAAAAAGAAAAATTCCGATTATTGAAGTTTTACTGAAAAAAAAACGGTCCGATCGAAAAAAAAACTAAGTCCAAATTCCGGGATGGACCGTTCCGAGAAAAATTCCGGGATGGACCGTTTCGAGAAAAATTCCGGGATGGACCGTTTCGAGAATAATTCCGGGATGGTGCGATAGACCATTATCTCTCTGTATCGTTGAAGAAAAACATTGAATAATTTTGAAAAAATTATCGTGAATCCGTGAATGCCGTTGAAAAAATAAAAAAAATTGAAAAAAGAAAAATTCCGATTATTGAAGTTTTACTGAAAAAAAAACGGTCCGATCGAAAAAAAAACTAAGTCCAAATTCCGGGATGGACCGTTCCGAGAAAAATTCCGGGATGGACCGTTTCGAGAAAAATTCCGGGATGGACCGTTTCGAGAAAAATTCCGGGATGGACCGTTTCGAGAATAATTCCGGGATGGTGCGATAGACCATTATCTCTCTGTATCGTTGAAGAAAAACATTGAATAATTTTGAAAAAATTATCGCGAATCCGTGAATGCCGTTGAAAAAATAAAAAAAATTGAAAAAAGAAAAATTCCGATTATTGAAGTTTTACTGAAAAAAAAACGGTCCGATCGAAAAAAAAACTAAGTCCAAATTCCGGGATGGACCGTTCCGAGAAAAATTCCGGGATGGACCGTTTCGAGAAAAATTCCGGGATGGACCGTTTCGAGAATAATTCCGGGATGGTGCGATAGACCATTATCTCTCTGTATCGTTGAAGAAAAACATTGAATAATTTTGAAAAAATTATCGTGAATCCGTGAATGCCGTTGAAAAAATAAAAAAAATTGAAAAAAGAAAAATTCCGATTATTGAAGTTTTACTGAAAAAAAAACGGTCCGATCGAAAAAAAAACTAAGTCCAAATTCCGGGATGGACCGTTCCGAGAAAAATTCCGGGATGGACCGTTTCGAGAAAAATTCCGGGATGGACCGTTTCGAGAATAATTCCGGGATGGTGCGATAGACCATTATCTCTCTGTATCGTTGAAGAAAAACATTGAATAATTTTGAAAAAATTATCGTGAATCCGTGAATGCCGTTGAAAAAATAAAAAAAATTGAAAAAAGAAAAATTCCGATTATTGAAGTTTTACTGAAAAAAAAACGGTCCGATCGAAAAAAAAACTAAGTCCAAATTCCGGGATGGACCGTTCCGAGAAAAATTCCGGGATGGACCGTTTCGAGAATAATTCCGGGATGGTGCGATAGACCATTATCTCTCTGTATCGTTGAAGAAAAACATTGAATAATTTTGAAAAAATTATCGTGAATCCGTGAATGCCGTTGAAAAAATAAAAAAAATTGAAAAAAGAAAAATTCCGATTATTGAAGTTTTACTGAAAAAAAAACGGTCCGATCGAAAAAAAAACTAAGTCCAAATTCCGGGATGGACCGTTCCGAGAAAAATTCCGGGATGGACCGTTTCGAGAAAAATTCCGGGATGGACCGTTTCGAGAATAATTCCGGGATGGTGCGATAGACCATTATCTCTCTGTATCGTTGAAGAAAAACATTGAATAATTTTGAAAAAATTATCGTGAATCCGTGAATGCCGTTGAAAAAATAAAAAAAATTGAAAAAAGAAAAATTCCGATTATTGAAGTTTTACTGAAAAAAAAACGGTCCGATCGAAAAAAAAACTAAGTCCAAATTCCGGGATGGACCGTTTCGAGAATAATTCCGGGATGGTGCGATAGACCATTATCTCTCTGTATCGTTGAAGAAAAACATTGAATAATTTTGAAAAAATTATCGTGAATCCGTGAATGCCGTTGAAAAAATAAAAAAAATTGAAAAAAGAAAAATTCCGATTATTGAAGTTTTACTGAAAAAAAAACGGTCCGATCGAAAAAAAAACTAAGTCCAAATTCCGGGATGGACCGTTCCGAGAAAAATTCCGGGATGGACCGTTTCGAGAATAATTCCGGGATGGTGCGATAGACCATTATCTCTCTGTATCGTTGAAGAAAAACATTGAATAATTTTGAAAAAATTATCGTGAATCCGTGAATGCCGTTGAAAAAATAAAAAAAATTGAAAAAAGAAAAATTCCGATTATTGAAGTTTTACTGAAAAAAAAACGGTCCGATCGAAAAAAAAACTAAGTCCAAATTCCGGGATGGACCGTTTCGAGAATAATTCCGGGATGGACCGTTTCGAGAATAATTCCGGGATGGTGCGATAGACCATTATCTCTCTGTATCGTTGAAGAAAAACATTGAATAATTTTGAAAAAATTATCGCGAATCCGTGAATGCCGTTGAAAAAATAAAAAAAATTGAAAAAAGAAAAATTCCGATTATTGAAGTTTTACTGAAAAAAAAACGGTCCGATCGAAAAAAAAACTAAGTCCAAATTCCGGGATGGACCGTTCCGAGAAAAATTCCGGGATGGACCGTTTCGAGAAAAATTCCGGGATGGACCGTTTCGAGAAAAATTCCGGGATGGACCGTTTCGAGAATAATTCCGGGATGGTGCGATAGACCATTATCTCTCTGTATCGTTGAAGAAAAACATTGAATAATTTTGAAAAAATTATCGCGAATCCGTGAATGCCGTTGAAAAAATAAAAAAAATTGAAAAAAGAAAAATTCCGATTATTGAAGTTTTACTGAAAAAAAAACGGTCCGATCGAAAAAAAAACTAAGTCCAAATTCCGGGATGGACCGTTCCGAGAAAAATTCCGGGATGGACCGTTTCGAGAATAATTCCGGGATGGTGCGATAGACCATTATCTCTCTGTATCGTTGAAGAAAAACATTGAATAATTTTGAAAAAATTATCGTGAATCCGTGAATGCCGTTGAAAAAATAAAAAAAATTGAAAAAAGAAAAATTCCGATTATTGAAGTTTTACTGAAAAAAAAACGGTCCGATCGAAAAAAAAACTAAGTCCAAATTCCGGGATGGACCGTTCCGAGAAAAATTCCGGGATGGACCGTTTCGAGAATAATTCCGGGATGGTGCGATAGACCATTATCTCTCTGTATCGTTGAAGAAAAACATTGAATAATTTTGAAAAAATTATCGTGAATCCGTGAATGCCGTTGAAAAAATAAAAAAAATTGAAAAAAGAAAAATTCCGATTATTGAAGTTTTACTGAAAAAAAAAACGGTCCGATCGAAAAAAAAAACTAAGTCCAAATTCCGGGATGGACCGTTCCGAGAAAAATTCCGGGATGGACCGTTTCGAGAAAAATTCCGGGATGGACCGTTTCGAGAAAAATTCCGGGATGGACCGTTTCGAGAAAAATTCCGGGATGGACCGTTTCGAGAATAATTCCGGGATGGTGCGATAGACCATTATCTCTCTGTATCGTTGAAGAAAAACATTGAATAATTTTGAAAAAATTAT
>CAUXCA010000058.1:0-19816 GCA_963564615.1 Rhorus exstirpatorius
AGGCCCAAGATTTTCCGCGAAATGCAAAATTGATTTATTTCATGTAAAAAAAAAAAAAAATCTCGACTGCGCAAGGAATTTGCAAAGGATCAAATAATTCGTGAATAAAAATACCGGAAACTCGGTATGAACCGAAGCTTGCAGTGAAATTTTTTTCAAATTATATTCACAGTCGTGAGATCTTTCCAATTTTATTTTCATCATTTATCATTGACTAATGGGCTCTTCCCGGTTATTCCTTCATTCCTTGTTTGACAATTTGGATCCGCGCATAAAAAAAAAAAAGACAAACTCTGCGGGAGCTTCTCACAGGCGCGAGAACAAAAAACGTCGCGCGTGTACGCGGCACGAAGCCGAGTGAACGTAAACATCGCCGAGTGTCCCCTGTTTACTCGGCAGAGGTCGCGACGGCGCACGGGAGAGCCGCGGAACACCGCGGCGTTCAAATAAATAGAAGACGCTCTCCGGTCAGCCATAATGAAAATTTCGATAATGAAAAAAAAAAAAAAAAACGAGAGCAGTCTCGTAAATATATCGTTTGTATCTTCGAGCACATTATACGTCTGTATCGTATCTATTTTTGACTGCGTTAAAATAAAAATTACCTCAGTCAAGCAATGATCGATAAGCTCCCTTCTTCTTTTTACTCGTCCCTGTGACTTTGATAAAAAAAAAAATAAAAAAATCGCTCAGTCTCATCCACGATGAAAAAAAAAAAAAAAAAAAAAAAAGAAAAAAGGCTCTCGAGTTACTTTTTGTCAACTCTATACATATGTATGTGTGGTTCAAAGCTTCAAAGAAAGACTAATCCGAGTTTCTCGAGCATTCTCACGTTCTCCCAGAAGAGAGAGAGAGAGAGAGAGAGAGAGAGAGAGCTGTGCTGACGCACGAGATTCACTCACGTATTTAAAATCGTATATATCCGTGTAGTTTACAAAATATTCTATATATAGATGAGAAATGGAAAGATAATTTGGAGAATCGTAAGAAGAAGCGTCTGTTCCTTCATCCACACCCTATATATATATATATATATGTAATAAGTTTCGTTGGCTCCGTAAGCAACGAGTCTTCGTATTATATACCGGGTGTGCCCTCCCCGAGCTAACGAGAGAAGTGACCGGAAGTCACACGATTTCCCACGCCAGGGCGACTTCCTGCCTCTGGTATACGTTACCGGTCGTAAAAAAAAAAGCCTCCGAAGCTTATACTAGTCCTGTCGTGTGCTGCTGCTGCAACGAGGGAATGTTCATTCCTCTCGAAAGTCTTCCCTCATCCCAAATCCCCTCTGCTCCTCTATTCACGAAAACCACCCTCGACTCGTTGATTTATATTCATGGGAGGACACTAATTTATGCGAGAAATACTCGAGGAGGATAGAGAACAAGAGAGAGAGAGAGAGAGAGAGAGAGAGAGAGAGAGAGAGAGAGAGAGAGGGGGCAAAAAATATTTCAAACGAATGTTGAAAATGATAAAAATTCATGAAAATTTTTCTCATCTCATCGATTTAAAAATTAGAAAATAATTTTCTTATCGCGAGTTCGATCTCTTGCATTGAAAATTAGGAAATAATTCGTCAGAGCGTTTTTCGTCGCACAATTTTTTTTTTTTTTTTTCAATGATAAATATACACCGTGTGAAAAGTATTTTTATGGTAATTATTTTTTACTTTTTTCATCTCGTCCAATCGACCTCTCGGCCAACCCCATTTATTTTCGATGAGATTTCTTTACAATTTCAGTCTCACTTTAATCGAATTTCGTAATTTTTATTACGATCGATGACAGTATAAGTAATTTAATTTCTTTTTTTAATTTGGATTAAGTGATTTTTTTTAAATGCGAAATTGCAAAAAAAAAAATCGTCATCACGAAATTTAACGGGATAAAAACGACTCATCCGGTGTCACGGAAAAATAAAAAAAATAAATAAACTCCGTGAATAGGTGGAAAAAAAATTCTCCAAGACGTTCGCGGTGAATTAAAAAAAAAAAAAAAAAAAGAGAAAAATATTTCAGAGACCATAGTGTGTGTTGAAATCGTGACTGAATCACATTTCAGTCGACTACGAATTTTTATATCACTTCTTATTTTTAACGAGTGCGTGGACACACGGTAATAGGATCAGGAGATTCTATGTCGTGTCGCATTAGAGCCACCGAGAGCTCTCGAGTGAGTCAGGGAATGCCCGTGCGCTTTACGCCCACCGTGCACACACACACACACACAGACCGAGGATGAGAAAAAAAAAAAACGAAGAAAAAAAAAATGAGTCGAGTTCGAGAAAAAAAAAGAACGATCAAGAAAAATTTCAATTGAGAAAATTCGCTAGAAATAACGGAATTGATGAAAATATCGATTTTTTTTTTTGAGATTTACTTACTCGAGAAAAAAAGTAAATCGAATTAAGAATTAAAATTTACATTTGCGACAGTCATTCTCGCGTTGCGCTTCTCCCATGCTTATAGCGGTGGAGATTTTTTTTTTCTTTTTTTTTTCCTTTACTCTTGGACTTTTGCGATTTTCAAAATATAATTACGAAAGATAATTTGTACAATCATCGATGAGGTACTTGCCTCGAGAACGTCCTGTGCGGTTTGCAGATATTCCCGGAGCATAGCCTCCTGTATGGCACGCCACTCCTGTCGAGGATCCTCGAGCTGTGTCGTCTCTGTAATACGAATTTGTAAACTTTTTTTTCTTTCCACCCAAAGCTCTAAATTTCGTGAATAATTGACAAATTTTTAATTACGTATCGATGATAAATTTATGCATTGAAATAAACGGGTCGGGAACGTGGAAATTGATAATTAGAAAAAAAAAAAAAAATAAATATATAAACGTTTTAGAGTATAAAAATTGGGTACTCACGATTGACATGATTGATGTAGTAAGCCCCAACGTGTTTGTCATAGGCCTCTTCCCAACCAAGAGGAAGCTCGTTGCCGATGCAATCGGCGAAAGTCTGAGGTTTTGTGAATCTGGAGCATAAACCAAAGGGGACCAAAGCTATACTGACCGTTAAAGCAAAAATCGATGATTTGTTTGTTTTTTTTTTGTTTTGTTTTGTTTTTTTTTTAATTTTCGTCTCACTCTAATAATTTTTTTCTTCCTCATTGAAATTATTTTTCGCGAGGAATTTCAAGGAAATTCGAATAAGCAAAATATGTTTGGCATTCGAGGGCGAGCTAGAGAGATATACATATACGATAATAAATGGCTTTTCCTCGCACGATCGTTATTCAACGTCAGGTGAAAGATATTTAGCTCTGAGAGGATTTTCCTGTCTCGGTCGTTAGCGAAAATCAGAGGACACGTATCGGATGTATATAAATGTTACGGAGTGCGAGAGAGAGAGAGAGAGAGAGAGGGGTAGGGCATCGAAACGCGCCCAGATTCCGCTCAACGCGGAACCAATTTATGTTACATCTATATACAAGACAGGGAGGGAGAGATTGGCGTGCATAGTTTGTATTTTTAGTACAAGCATGACTTGTAGAAGAAAAAAAAAAAGAAACAAACAAACAATTTTGTAACGATACTTTAGTTGGAACGTAGAACTGATTTTGCCTCTAATTTTTCGTTTGTATATATAATATATACAATATAAATTATATATATAATTTATATTGTATAATATCATTTATACTGATATATTATAATATAATTATATAATATATATATATATTATATTATATTATATTATATTATATATAATATAATAATATATATAATATAATAATTTTATAATATAATATAATATAATTTATACTGATATAATTTATTACATCAAATATATATATTTTTTTTAATCGTTTTTAGAAAGAAAAAAAAATTAGAGTAAAGTACAGTAGATTTAGCAAATGTATAGCAAAGTCGAGGCAGTGATAACATAAGGGTCGACGATAAGACCGTCGAGGCACGACGAGCTCGCACATTGTACGTAATTATTTGCTGATGGCGGGGGAGGCAATGGAATGCGCGAGGTTGCCGGATGGGAAACCTTCGTTTCCGGGGGACGACGACGTCGACGACGATGATTCCTCCCTCGCTACTCTTTTTTTTTTCTGTTATCCCTTCTCTCCGTCTTTCTCTGTTTCTCTCTGCGCGTGTAAAATTCTCGTAAATGCGTTTATGAGCGTTTTCACTTCGAATTTCGAGGAATCCGAGTAAGAGGAAAGAAGAGACGAGAACTGAAGTGCCGATCAAAGATAGAAATTTATCTCTCTCGCCTCGATATTACATATAACAATTCTCGTCTGATAAAAAAAAAAGAGGCGTGTACAATCGTACTGAGTCATACATAGATATATTTTTTTCGCTCGAGAAAATTATGAAATTTTGAGTAAAAAAATTAAAATAACGCGTTAGAATTGAAATAATTTTTAAAAAATTATATTTTTTCGAGAAAGAAAAATCAATTTTCAGAGATATAAAGAATTTGATGTTGCACTAAAATTTTGTTTCTTTATTATATTAATAAATACTCAAAATTTCCGATCGTACAGCGCACTTTGGAGTAAAAAAAATATATGAAGAAAAAAAGTTCATTTTTTTCGCCACACAAAAAAAAATTTGAAACTATCAAAATTTCAAATAGTCGTATCTTTCGGTCCATTCGATCGATTCAAACTTATAGGAGGTGTTTCGAAAAGTCCTCGAGTAGACTTAGAGACTGCCAATTGATTCATCCCGAGATCTCAATTTTTTTTTTAATCAAAAGAGCACTTTGAAAATCGATGAATTTAAGTCCAAAGGCAAATTTAAGTCTAATTGGCAAAAAACGATGGTCCTGCTTTGAAAATTCGTAAAAATAATTGAAAAAAAAAAAACCGTTACTCGGATGAACCGCGGCGGCGCTTCGAAGCCTGAATGATTACGAAGAGAATGAGCGTATAGTGCAGTCCGAATTCCTTCGGGAAGCTAAGTTACAGCGATTTTCGTGAACCCATTCATTTTTAGCAAAAATTCAGAAAAATCTTGCATTTTTAATTCAATTCATTTTTATCAACAAACAGAAAATTAAATAAACGAAGGTCGCCAATATTTTTTCGCGGTATACGCGCGCATGGTACATTGGCGATAAAAATAATTTTTTTTTTTTTAAATCGTAGATTTGATTTGAGAAAATTTTATCAGACTTGGAACCACCACAGCTCGACATACATCCCCTCGGACCTTGATGCTCTGAAATTTCGAGTCCACGAAAACGTCCACAGTCCATTGCGGTATATTACGAAAGGAAAAATAAAAGAAGGGAAAAAAAAAAGAAAGAATGGAGAATGCACGCGCGCAAGGTTGGTGAATTTGTGTGGTGAAAGTGAAGAAACATTGAGCCGTATGCACCAAAAAAGTGTCGTTCGATACACATTATACGTTCTGCACTACACATTTTAGATTTTTTCTCTACCGATATATTTGTCGAAATATTTGAGAAAAAGTGCTTAAATTTTTTCAATTCGTGCAATGAAATTTGGATCATATGTTACCAAAGTTATGTAAAGGATTAATGAGACGACTAAATCGATAATCAATCGATATGTTTAGTCGGTAAATTTTTTTTTTTTTTTTTCTGAAGGCTCGATATGCGTGAAAATGCATTTTTCATCTTTAAACTTGTGTAAACGTAAAAAAAAAGGCACTTTGCAAGTTTCGATCGACGAATATTTGTTAAAATTGACTTTTGGCTCGTAAATTTAATTGTGAAGAGATACGGTGGAGAGAATAAAATTGACACCCTGTATATATATATATAAACAGTAATCGTACGACACGGCGAAAAATCAAAGGCTGTGCTGAATTCGCGCTATGCCGGGACTCAAAGGTATGCCAAGGTTATATAGAGGGGCATCGTTGTATAGGCATAAGACACACACACACACACACACACACGCGCGCGCGCGCGCGCACGCACGAACACGCGACAAACCTCGCGCGAACGATGCAAAGAAACTCTCATCGTCAACCGTGAAACAAAAACGGAATCCAAACTGCTAAATTGTCTCTCCTGGTTTCTCGTGACCTTGTGTATACAATCGCAGGTGTCAAATGCGCCTCAATCATCAAAGTTATACATTGAAAATTTCCTTTCGATAAATAGAATTTATTCGAATAAAAAAATTTTCGTCATTTTTGCTGATTCTCCATTTCCCAGTATAGAAGGAATGAATTCCCGCAAAATTGTGATAAAAAAAAAAAATTATCATTTACAAGCTACTCGGTCATTTTATAATTTAATAACAATTACCATGAGTAGTTGTAATTAAATTTTATCACATGACGATTGCTCCGAGTAATTTTAATTGATCCGAAAAAAATTAAAATTATAATTCGTAAAGAAATTGACACATTTTTGACGAAAAATCAATCGATCTGCAAGAAAATAATTACGATTTGTTTCTTTTTTTTGTAAATTAATAGAAATATTTCAAGAAGGCCGATCCTCACGTGCCCCGCTCGCGTTATGACCAGCATAATTTTTATAATCCTATTCACACACATGTATATATATATATATTTTACTACCATGGAAAACGTATATATCATTACATCGCTTTATATTATTGAATAGCAAAAGGAGAGAGGCTACGCAATCGAAATGCAAATTATTCCACACAAGAGTGACATCACATATCAAACCTCATTATCCATTGGCAGAGTGTACGTACACGTTTCATTCATTAGTTAAACTGAAACGATCGTGCATATATAGAGGAATAAATGGATATGAAATATATATGTATATATATATATATACATATATACATATATATATATATGTATATATATATAATACATATGAGATCTGTATACATGCAAAGTGGCCTTCGGTCGGCTCTTCAGTGACGATGTGAGCGAAGGTTGTATTATGTCCTGAATATTATCGGGGATATCTCCCGAACGAATAATAATTTTATTAATCTCGTCGTAGGATTAAATTGAAATAAATACATGTCATCGAAAATGGGGAAAGGAGAGAGATGCGACTGAATGTTAAAGTTAATTTTTTTTATTCAACGAATTTTCGTATCGCAAACGAAGAAACAAAAAATCATACGAGTTTATTGTTCAATCTCGTGAGTTTCACCAAACATTTTTGTTTCATGTTCGCCTCCACATCTCTATATATAGGACTTGTACGAGAGAAAAAAAATCTCATATTCACAAAAAAGAGCATTACTAGTGACAAATTTTTCCGAGTATACATTGAAGTAAATAATTTAAAAAATGTTCAAGATACCGCGTACAAAGGGACGCGATTCCACGATAATCCTAACAGCTCGGAATCTCGCGGAGCGTGAGATATCGCGTGTGTATAAGCTCCGGGTCGTGGGGCAGATGAGTTATAAAGTCGAGACCAACGAACGAGAAATCGAGAGGGAGAGCACGATGTAATTTCCTGGAGCTTTGGAATTCTGTATACCTCGTGGCGAGTCTCGAATAAAAAAAAAATATACTATACGCATCGCATATATATGAATATATAACACATGTATGTATATATATTATATATATATATCGCAACAATGTAAATCGAAACTTTACGATAACGTTTCGTAAAAGTTTGGGTCCTCGATTTCTGGACATGACCCGCGTGTGTTGCCCCCAGGGCAGAAGAAGAAGAGACACACAAGAGGGGAAAGGGTTCTTGGAAAGTTTGCGTGTCCCTCCTTGCTAGAAAGACACGCATCTATACATATATACATATACATGGGGAGTTTCACGCCAATTTAAATTAGGATTTTTTCTTATTTTTTTTTTAAACGTATTTTAAAGAACGAAAGATAATCTTGATCGAAAAATTCTAATAAATTCTCAAAAATTCTTTGTCCAATATGAATATTTTTTTTACTTTAAAAAATATATATTTTTGATAAGAAAGAAAAATAATCGAAGCCAGCTCCAAAGACTAAAAAATTTAAATCATATCCCAGGTCTTTTTTTTATTTTTTTTTTACTCAGAGCAAACTTTCGTCTCGTTCGAAACACGTAGTGAAAAATCATAATAAAATAGTGGTCGATGAATGGTAAAATAAAAATAAAAAAAATAAATTATGAATAATATTCCAGTGGATAAGAGTAAGCCCAGGATCGATTTGGCATGAAATTCCTCGTGTGTATACATAAAAAAATACGTTTCGGTATAATTTTGTTTTATCTCCGTGTCGTCCCCGGAGGATTCTCAGTCGCGAATATTCGTCCTCTGAGACATCACACTCACGTGCAAGAGTACAAATTTCAGGAGAATCGTACACGAGAGAGCGGGAGGAAGGAAAAAAAAAATTGAAATATTAAGTATATGATGCGAGGTAAAATAAAGTATCCTATATGGAGGAGGTAAGAAGAAAAATATAATGGGCCCGAAGTCGAGGGTGTATCTTTCTCAATAACCCCGGGGGCATTTGTTTTATTTTGCTTCACGCGCGCACGTGGCCATATACGCGCTATGCATATGTTATCAAATATATATTGTAACTCGAGAAATATGAACGCGAGGATTCATTTTACAACTTTATTATTTTAATTATAACGATACATACGATAATTATAATTAATGGACATGAAAAATGAATCCTCGTTTATTCCTGCGTGTATTATATATACATATATATAGACGAGTATTAAAAATTCACGTTATAGGAGCCACGAGTCGACACGTGTGGTGTATGTTTATGATCGACTGGAACAACGGAGAGACGTAGAGTGAAGAATTTAAATTAATTCGCCGAGTTTAATTTTCCTCGAGTGTGGGCGAACGTTCAATGTTGTGTATATATATATATATACATGTATATAACCGTTGATAAAAGTCAATGGAACGTAACTCGGACAATTTAACATTCAGAGTTATGCGGGCAATGCCTTTTTGCTTCTTAGCTTGCCTATGTCGAATGCTAGGAAACAAAATGGCGTAGCCCACATAATTTTACATTTCAAATCGTCTTGGATCATGACGTTTTGCTTCTCAGCCATTGAAACATATGCGTGAGATGGTGTATATATGTGTATAACGGATTGTAACAGCAACGTATAATCACAAAATTGTCCCTCCGTTATTATCAAATTGATGTTCCACTCGATTAATTAATTGTCGAGTCGTTTTCTTAGCTTCACTCTGTATATATTAGGGTGGCCCTTAATATCGGTAAAAAAATTTTTTTTTTGTCTTACCCCCTAAATCGATTCGAAATATTAAAAAATGATTTTAAAGACTGATATCCGCCCTTAATTTTAATATTAACAGGTGCCTCAAAGGCCCTTAAACCGCTTGACTAGTGGAAATTTCGGGTAGACAAAACTTTACTTACTATCAACTTGAAATTTGGTATCCGGGGGTTTTCTGGGTCGCTGAGTACGAATCCGCACTCAAAATTCATAAATTCAAGATGGCGGATCCAATATGGCGGATCGAAAATGCAAAAAGACATTTGACGAGAGCAAAAGTTAGTACTCGAGGGTTTTCGGGGTCGCTGATCACGAATCTGCACTCCAAATTTAGAAATTCAAGATGGCGGATTCAATATGGCGGACCAAAAATGCAAAAAGACATTTGACGAGAGTTAACGTTGGTGTTCAGGGGTTTTCGGGGTCGCTGATTACGAATGTGCCCTCTAAATTTAGAAATTGAAGATGGTAAATCCAATATGGCGGATTGAAAATCCGAAAAGTCGTTTGATGCGAACGATAATTAGTGCTCGTAATCAGCGACCCCGAAAACCCCCGAGTACCAACTTTTGCTCTCGTCAAATGTCTTTTTGCATTTTTGATCCGCCATCTTAAATTTCTAAATTTGGAGTGCAGATTCGTGATCAGCGACCCCGAAAACCCTCGAGTACTAACTTTTGCTCTCGTCAAATGTCTTTTTGCATTTTCGATCCGCCATATTGGATTCGCCATCTTGAATTTCTGAATTTTGAGTGCGGATTCGTACTCAGCGACCCAGAAAACCCCCGGATCCCAAATTTCAAGTTGATAGTAAGTAAAGTTTTGTCTACCCGAAATTTCCACCAGTCAAGCGGTTTAAGGGCCTTTGAGGCACCTGTTAATATTAAAATTAAGGGCGGATATCAGTCTTAAAAATCATTTTTTAATATTTCGAATCGATTTAGGGGGTAAGAAAAAAAAAAAATTTTTTTACCGATATTAAGGGCCACCCTAATATATATATATATATATATACCTATCTATAATTCTCTAAAATGACTCCCGGGGTTACGCTTGCACAATTCTTTTAAGATCAACACGCATTACCGGTGTATCGTACATGTCCTGGACTCGCGAGAGTCAGAAAAGCGATAAACCAGATTGTTTTACGTGGTCAATGGCGTTGGATACGACCTTTTCTACATTCAAGAGTCGATAGAAGTGTGTAAATGCGTTGTTAAGCGTGCCGAGTAGAGAGTAAGAGACGGGATTAGCATTGTACAATCCTAAGAGACCATGAGCTTATATATACATAAAAGCCACAACGATCGCACAATTTTTTTTTCTCTCTCTGGCGAGCAAACTATACAGAGAGATAGAGAGAGAGAGATAGAGAGAGAGTAACGTGCCGCAAGGGGTTAGGCTCGGGCACACTCCTTGCGTAATTGGGCACGGCTCGCGTCCGATTTTATGTAAGACCCTCAACCTCACCGCATTCCACAAAGATCGGCCGGTAATTTTCTCAACCTCCCACGCGTCTACGCTCTATGCCAGTTACAAGTACGACACGAATCTTCATATATATATACAATATATCATTTTCTCTACGTGTAACACGTTGCAACGAACATCGGAGATTCATTTTTCGAAAAATGAAAATCATTTTCACTTTTTTTTTTTTATCAATAATGATTCGTTATGCATTTGAACGAAGGTAAAGTTATTTTTAAACACTTTTTACGTGAAATTAATGTCATCTCGTTGACGATAGATTCACGAATCATCGTGATTATAGATACATCAAATTTTTATCTCGACTTTCGTCATTCAATGAGACTCGATTCGTGTATTTATTTACGGATGACAGTTTTTTTTTTCTGTTGTCTCTCACAACTTTGACCTATTTCTCAGCAATGAGACGAAAATACCAAGAGTCAAGATCGAAATTGCGAATTTTGTATTCCGAACAAGTTTGAGGGTATAACACCACACGCTATAGTATAATATACGTGATGGCCCAAGGATCGACAGGAGCCTTTCCATTTTCGTTTGTTTGTTTGTTTGTTTGTTTGTTTTTTTGTTTTTTTCTCCCCTCGTCTTCGACGCTCCGAGGTCACAGTGAACCAAAGAATTCGCGTGTCTTAAATATTCATCAGTCTTCTCGCTCAACGTTTTCAATACTTCGGACTCTCGAACTTGGAGCTAAAAAAATTGTTTCTTTTTTTCTCTTATAGCGTCAGTTGAAAAGAGAGGAGAGAAAGAAAAATAAAATGAAAGTTTTTTCAACTTTTATATTTTTTCAAAGATCCGGGATGATATGGAAAAGTTTAAAACCAATAAACTCAAAATTTCATCGCTCGAATTAATTTTTATCAAAAATACTTTGCAGTCATATTACACTATCGTTCGTGTCCTAGTTACGCGCGAGACCCGAGGGTGCTGCGTGAGTTATATGTTAACGTTCACGTATAAAATACTCATGACCCTAGCATTCCATGATCATGACGTCAGCATTGAACATGCGATTTTCACGAAGCCTCGTGACAAACACCGATAACGATAAAAAGCCGGCTCGCCGATATGTCATATTATATCGTACCTATATATAAACCGCAGTATATGTACATTATGAATGCCATTATACACATCTATATTCGAATAAATAAATTTATGATTGGAAACTTATTCGATGATTTTTTCTATAAATAGATTTTTTCAAAATCGCTGCGTTTTGATAAACGTGCAAAAAATCTCGATAGATGTATTAAATATTATATATCATAGTTGGGCAGTACTTTAAGTATATCCGGTACCTGCGATGTATACTGGAAGTACAAAGTACTTATAAAGTATTTCAAGTGCTGTACTTAAATTTCCAAGTACTTGACATTTACTTCAAGTTTTTGTGCTTAAATTTTCAAGTACTTTCCTGTACTTCAAGTACTTTTTCCAGTACCAAGTATGAACTACTTTTAAATATATCTTGCTAATGGTTGCATATAGTATAAAAACTTTGAATGTATAATTGAAGAACGTTCTGCATCATGGTTAAGATTGTAATATAAGGAATGACCGTTCAAAGTCTCAAGCTACGGCAGTTACGGCGTCATTGTCAATGCATGACTCCGTTTTTAACAATCCGTATATAATATTCTTTATTTTTTTCTTTTTCAAATCTGAAGCTAAATAAATCTTAATTGCAATCGTTAATGCTATTTTTAAAAATTATTTCTAATTCTTCGTTTTGATATCTCTCTCTCTCTCTCAATCTGCCTAACCTGAGTGAATTGCACGATATGAAAATATGTTTTGATACAAAAAGTATTCGAATAAAAAAATGAGTTCGAAGAGTACGTAAGAAATCAAATATAAGTACTCAGAACTTACGAGATGCATATCTGAAAACTTTAAAAGTATTTTATACTCGACGCATTTCAAGTACTTGAAGTACTCAGTACTCGAAATATACGAGTACTTCAAGTACTTGCAGTACTTTGTACTTGAAGTACTTTCAGATATACACACACGATGTCATTGCACGATTATTGCATGGAAAATATTACTTCGGCTTTAAAAAAAAAAAATCAACCAACAAATCAGACAACGATAATTAACTTTTCAATCAATTTTTTTTTTTTTTTCAAATACTTTGATAATTTAATTTCATCATGATTTATTTATTTTATATTTCATTTATTTTTCATCGATGATTGATTGAATTTTGTGTTTTTTTTTTTTTCGATGATCGATAAATCTTGATAAATTTTTTAAATCGCACAATTTCATTCGGCAGTAAACTCGTAAATCAAATTATTTCGTATACTAAAACTTTTCAATTGTGCGGTTTTTTTTTCTTCTTTTTTTTTTCTAATTTTCACGACGATAATGCGAGTCGTGCGTTTCTGTGACATAAACGAGAATACCCGAGGGCAGAAGATATGAAAAAGAAAAAAAAAATAAATAAATAGCCATTCTCTCTTGCTCGGTTATTATACGAGATATATCTCGTGCTCGTTTATTACCGCAGTATTCCAAATTCGATAACCACTATACTTTTGCGGCAGGTTGCATTACGTATATACTTTTCTTTTTTTTTTTTCTTTTTTTTTTGCATTTCACGTAAGAAATCTTTTGAAAGTCGCAACGACAAGCGGAAAAGTGCGGCGTCCGAGCAGAAATAAGACGCGAAAGGTTATGGAAACGTGCGTTTTTTTTTTTTTTTTAAAGCTGTCTTGGTATTCGCACACTCGCGGAGCGAGAGAACACGGAGAAGGAGGTTTTCACTCGCATTCCAGCGAGAATTCAAAGGCTCGCGTGCATTTCAATGAGAATAATGTGCAATGTGAAAACAATTTATCGAGTATTTTTTGTAAAATTTCAAAAATTTGTGGCGTTTAAAAACATTTTTTTAATTTAAAAAAATAATTCTATGTGTAACGTGATATTTTTTTATTTTGAATTGATAAAAATCTGAAAATTTCTCGATATCTTGTAACAAAAGATTGCCCATCTACAGGAATTTCCTCGTGCAAAATTTACTTCGAGTACACGTTGACTGCATTACGTGGCGGAAATGACTCAACCGTAAAAACGTTTCATCGACCTGTGCAAAACGTAAAGCGACATTCCAACTATTTTTTTTATTATTAAAATAAAATTGAATTTTTTTTTCAAATTTAAATTACGAGCATTTACATTAATTTTTCACGAAAATATTGAAATTCTCATTTAATCTGAAATAAATTGCGTAAAACAAAATGCTGCAATTTATCGCAATGAAAAATTGCATATCCACGTCAGAGATGGAGAAAAAAATCGAGAGAATATTTGCGATTTCTACTACACTATAGGTACACACATATATATATATATATATACTCGTACCAAGAGATCGCTAAAACGTTCACCCCGAGACCACTGACCCACTATATAGGTTTCGGTATGTGCCTGCACGTATAGCACTAGAGCTCATAGCGTGAGACTAAAAAGCACTACGAGTATATATACTGTATATGTAGTAGAAAAAAAAAAACAGAACGAAAAAGAGCGAGGTGAAAGATACTTCGACACTGCTCATTGACTTATAGAGCTGCATTCCTCACCTCCTCTCGGATCTTCGTAGATTCCATATACACCAGTAGCAATCGGAACACTCGATATATAGGAGGAAAAAAAAAAAATCCACAAAGTCAGTTCCCACAGTCACGCGTTACATTCCCCCCCGTGGGCTTTCTCAAACGCCTCTCGATTTCCATAAATTCAAGTTTAATAAATTCCATGAAGAATTAGATAAAAAAAAAATGACGAAACATTTATCTGTGAGAAATAACGAATCGAGAAACAATTGCGATAGTTTGAAGTATTAATTTGGCGAAATAAGAACGTTTTGCTTGGGGGCTTCGAGAAAATATATATATATATATATATATGGATAGGAGAATGCGTATTAAAGACACAGGAGAGCGACGTGACAGTGGGCGTCAGGAGCGAGAAGCATTATTGTGTAGGCGCCGCGTGTGTCGTATATCACACAGGCAACGCAAGATCGCAAAAGTGGCAGAGCCCGCAACGAGCGGCAGTGACGGGAAAACGACGGAGACGGGTCTGGCAAGTTTGCCCCGAGGGATATAATGTAGTAAAGTCAAATCCTAGGCATTCACCGTTCGCGCAATAAATATATATATATGTTATAGAAATCACAGGTGTATTCGACTTTGACGATACACGCTACTATATATATATATATATATAGTAAATTACAGTAGAATTCTGATTCTGGCATTTCGATCGATAAAATTTCATCCTGGAATCGTATAAATTGATCCGACCGACGATTTTTACTTTATTATGATAAAAAAAATTTTGATAAGGGAACCTCGGAACTGTCACCTTATCGCATTGATCCAATTAAAAAAATTAAAAAATTAAAACAGACCCCGCTAATCCACTATGAGATCGAACAAACAGAAATTCCAATAACTTTTCCCTGACGCGATATTGAATTTATAAATTGAATCGATATTAAATAAAAATGATTGGTGGTAAAAATTCATTGCGCAAATAAACACGAGCGAGAAGTAGTTCAGTATTTTCATAATTTTCAACAATTCAATGAACATCCGTCGTATTTAATTCCGATTTTTTTTTTAATGTACGAGAATGTACAATTACGAATAATTAAGAAAAAAAAAACAAATGAACAAAATGTCACAAACTTTTTTTTAAATCGATAATAACAATCTTGATAAAATTCTGGATATTTGAGGAAAGTTTAATCGATGTTGAAACATTTGGAGAATTATTTTTTTTCACAAAAGTTACATGGGATATTACGAGTGTTATTGTGTCAAAAAGGTGCGTGGATGCTTCTTCGACTATATCAATGGAGGATTTCTCGTACGTGAATTCGATAAATTGCTTTATCGCACGAGAGAGACATTGCCCGTTTGTGTTTTCGCTCTTATACGTAATAGAACGTTATAGAGAACCCCCCCCCCCCCCCCCCCCCCCCCCCCCGGGTCAAACACGTAGGTGTCCCGCGAGCGGCTACCTGGCTCTGCCCCAAGGGCAACGTATCAACTACGAGCTTGGCGCGTTTTGTAATAACTTTTCCCTCACGTAGGAAGCACTATTGTCGACATAGTATGATGCTCGAACGTATATATATATATATATACCACATTCTTTTTCCTTATACGAATTTTTAAATATATTTTAGTATGAGTGTGTGTTTGTACTTGTAAGAGAGATTCCCGAGAGACGCGTCGGAATTTTCTTCGTCTCCCGCGGACGTAACCTCGCGGCTCTTGGCTTTTAATATTTGCGTCATTGAATATAATCGCGAGGGGGAAACATTCTCGGCCAGACCGAGCGCGCGTTTGCGTCAAAATATTTATATCAAAAGCGATGAATAATAAGACCGTGATCTCATATATATTATACCCCGAATAAGAGACAAACGTTTTATCACGATTTAGCTGACTAGTAGTAATAGTAGTAAGTTTTACTTGCATAGCCTTTTCGGCTTTTTACAACACTTTCATACACTCTATCACTCTTACACTGAGCCCACTATTTTAGTTTTTCTGTTCATTTACGGAACTTATTTTTCTCCCTCGATTTTTGCAACCTCATTGCTATTGGCCCAGTGTATTTGTGAGAACCTACAATTTAAGGTGGGTTTCGAACCACCGAGCTCGCAGAAAAAACATCTGGAAAAATCCATTGGTGCCGGCCGCGGGATCGAACCCTGGCCGCCTGCGTGGCAGTCCAGAGTCGGACCAACTGGGCCACTGCTCGCTCTTGATTTAGCTGACTATATATACGTATATTGGAAAGACCATATTTTATATATTATTTCAGCTATTTCGAACCTATACAACGAAATATTTCGGTGTGAACGATTTTTGGGTTTGAGATAAATATATATTTTCATGAAATTTTAGCGAAAAAACGTTACACATTCAAATAATTGA
This sequence comes from Rhorus exstirpatorius, assembly GCA_963564615.1. NCBI lineage: Eukaryota > Metazoa > Arthropoda > Insecta > Hymenoptera > Ichneumonidae > Rhorus > Rhorus exstirpatorius. The sequence goes on from CAUXCA010000058.1 coordinate 16,619, forward strand.
ATCATCGAATAATTATTTTTCCCCTCCACGAATCCGATTATCCAAAATTCATATATCTTCGTTAAATTTAATCGAATTAATTTGCGAATAAACTTTTTTTTTCGATAAACTGGAAAAAAGTATTTTAATTAATGAAATATGATTTAAAATAATTTTTTCTATTTCAATTCTTGCGAGTTTGAAATTGAAAAAAAAAAAAAAATACAAAAAATAAAACGGGCTATGAAATTTATCATGGACGACAGAGAGATCTATCGACGAAATTTCAGCAGTATATTTCGTATACTGGAAACCCATTTACGAAAAAAATAAGAAAAAAAAAATCCTACAGCATACATCTATATTTATAAAGTATTACGACCGTCACCGGAGGAGAATGTCTCTCGAATTTCCAAGTTTGGGAACATTCCTTCATCGAGAGAGACACTCGCGCGGTATATATATATACATAGCGGAATCGCGTCTCGCAGTTTTGCCGAGCAAATATTCGTGTCAGGGCCCTTTTGTTGGCGGTTTCATCGCGCGAACGCGAGAGAGCTGAGCAACGCGATGCAACAGTCTCGCTTTTGTCGACGCGATGCGATGCACGTGCCTGCCTCGTTCAAGGTGCAAAAAAAAAAAACAAGAAAAAAATTATACGACTGCTATATTTTTTTTTGTTCAATTTTTTTCGATTTTTTCATTCGCGTTTTTGGTTTTTTTTTGTTTTTTTTTTTTGCTACTCCTACGCGTCTATAATTATGGGCATGAACTTTGTGTGCGTGCCGTAGCAAAAACGTTTCCTCGAACATTCCGTTGCGAGAGTTATTTTTAATTTTTCAACGATGCATCGGTCGTTCTACCGAGGATTATATGCGCCAATTGGACTTGCAGCAACGCGATTTATTTTCTTTTTGTCGCCCTGTGATATATATTACTCTTACCTATTATATTTATTTATTTATTTATTTATTTAAAGCCAGAGTATGATAAATATTCGATCATTATATCCTATAGAGGTGACCTGAAAATAGGTCCGGCATGGAGATAACTTTTATAAAAATAGATTGCTAAATAAAGATAATTAAAAAAAGTCATATTATTTCCTCATATCAATAAGCCAATTTCCCAGTTTCTTTTTTATAGTACTTTTCCCGAAGTTCAATGATTTCAGATCATTATCAAGCTTATTGAGGCAGACCATCGCTGTTATAAAACTACTTCCGTGATAAATTTCTTTTTTTAACATTAGAAAGGATTGGGCTTTTGTTTTTTTTGTATTGCTGCTTGAGCTATCGTAGTTTGATTTCAATTTTTCATAGAGTGTTATAGCAATGATTGTATAATAAAGGGGGTTTTAAAAACTCAAAGTTCTTTTCAATTTAAAGTTTTTAAGCACTATTCTCAGTAGCCTGTTTTTTAATTTTTGCAGAGCTCCAATGACATTTGATGTATGCAACTATCCCATATAAAGCCACACTATGGAACAATGCATAATAGATGGTTAACACAGTTTTTGGATCCAGTATCTTTACTAGCTTATAAAAAATGAATAGAAGATATCTAGTTTTTTTTTATAATTGCTTGTATATGATATTCCTATCTCAGATGGCAATCTATAATTATTCCTAAATATTTACAGGATACTGTTCTATTTGGAGATATATTATTTACCTCAATTTCGATATTATTAGGGACACTGTCCTTGCATGCACCAAAACTCATGAAGACTGTTTTATTAATATTCAATGAGAGTGCATTATTGGCTAACCAAATTGCAACTTCTCCCAAATAAGCGAAAATCTCAATTTTGATTTCTTCCCAAGTGTCTCCCGAGCATGCGACAACGGCATCTAATCTGCATAGGCTATTGTATCAGTGCTCGTATAATTTGGATGATTTTGAAAATTTGCATCGTTGGAATGCAACGAAATTAGGTTTTCTTTTTTAATTAAAAAAATCATTTCCAGAATCGCTGACACTTTTCTGGGATATTTAGGCCCCCAATCGTTTAAACCGGGGGGGGGGGGGGGGGGGAAGGTTTAAACGATTTTCGACTTTGAGACAATACCGGAAATCGTTGCATTCCAACGATGCAAATTTCAACGTCATCAATTTTGAGCATATCATTTTATGCAAATAATGAACAATAATGGACCAAGTATTGTTCCTTGAGGAACACCGGTAGTTATTATGCTAACATCACCGAGTGCATCATTTAATCTAACGATTTGTTCACGATTAGTTAGATAACTATGAATAAGTTTTTGAGCAGTTCCTCTGATCCCATACAATTCTATTTTTCCCAAGTAGCTTTTCATGATTAATATATTATAAATTTTATTATTATTATTATTATTTATTATTTCACGAGTATATTGGGATTTTACAAACAAGAGGGACAATTTACTTGTGTCGCTCTAGATTGAATAAAAATCCGTAATGTACCCCGAATCGCTATAGTTGCATAAGCGCATAGAGCCCTTTGTCCGCACTTAGGGTTTGAGTAATTTCTGTTTCGCATATATTTTTAGTAGTTGCCGGTGTGAAAGGAAAACGATTAAAACGACGGATTAAAAACTAGTAACTAGAATTACGATTTACTTAAATCGCCTAGATCCCTATACATTATGCTATCGTTTATCTATCCTTGTAAAGAAAACGAGTTGAGAAATTCGACTCCCATACACTTTCTCTATTATTTTTTTTTCCTAAGTTTTGTGCTTTGGCCACGTAGTTCTTCTTGCGATATTGATGCGAAAGAGTTATATATTTGTGCGTCTATTCTATTGGAAGCATCGACGTCCTATGCTCTTGTAAAAAATCTCGGTATTTTGACAGCTCTTCATATATTGACTATAATACTTTTCGTTCGATTTGACTGTTGCACTGGTTCAAATAAGTTTCGATTTAGATTCGATTGCAGTTTCGAGAAATTTTTCGAAATATATATTTAATTACATAATAATATTATGTAATTAATTATTATATATTATGTTATACATATAACATAATATATATGTTATATTATATTATATATATTTATATAATATAATTATATATATATATATATATAATATTAATATATATTATATATATTATATAATATATATATATATATATTATATATAATAACATAATATTATTATGATTATACATATAACATAATATATATGTTATATACGTGAAGATCGCGGCAAAAGCGTCGGTGGCTGAGAA
>CAUXCA010000059.1:0-16970 GCA_963564615.1 Rhorus exstirpatorius
CAATAATCTCATTGCGAAAATTCTTCGGATAAATTATTATTTGTTTTTTTTTTTTTCATTGCATATTTGGCAAAAAAAAATTTTGAAAAAAGAAATCGATCGATCGATGGGTTGACAATTTTTTTTTTTTTTTTTTTCGTGTCTCAAATTTTTATCATTATTATCGTCCAACGCCGAAGGTAATTCAGTCGTCGCTCTCGATAGATCTATAAATATAATACGCACATAACGCACATGGCCGACACTCACGTAAGTCGTAAAAACACATTCAAAAAAAGAAAGAAAAAAAAAATTAAAATAAAATACAAATAAAGGGGCATTCACTGCAACGTAGACTCGGTTCGTTACTTTGCGTAATAATTGTTCAATGATCGTGTTATCTCGTTCGAGTAGGTATACCGAAAGCGCGCCAACAAGCAACGCCGCGCGTCTCATAATGATAAAAATAAATGAATAAATAAATAATAGTAAAAATGAACGTTCGTTCCGAAATAAGCGCGGAATAATATGAGCGTCGTATTTTTCGATTCATTTATAGGGAAATCGAAACGTCCGGAATTCGTTCGAGCGCGAATAATTCGAGCAAAAAAATAAATAAATAAAAATAATTCCTTGGAAAATTATATCGATAACAAAAAAAAAAATATTCGAACTCCGAAAAACTCGAGGAATAAAAAATTGACGAAAATATCGTAATAAAAAAATTACGAATTATAGCTGAACGAGCTGAATAGATGAATATCGATTTTCGATAATCCCGGAACTGTGACCTTGAGATTTTTTTTTATTTCTCATTTTTAAGGTGACAAAAATAAAATTTTATAATTTGCGATCAGCTCGTTGATGCTTCGATGAAATTTTGTCAGTAAGACTCGGACACTCGAGCCAGACAGAACTCGAATGCTTTCCTCTCAAAACGAGAATTTCAATCGAACAATCGCGAAATAGTGCAAAGCTGGTCCATAATTTTTTTTTTTTTTTTAAGTGCTTTTCAAGAGTGTGCCAAGGTTAGCAGTGACTTTTCCTGAATTAAAAGATCGACAATGACCTGACGAATGTCGAATTATTTCAATGAAAAGAAAAAAGTCCCATATGATAGTCAACCTTGACATTAAACTTAGTCGTGAAATTGGATTTCCCAGCAACGTACAGAATTATCGAGCTCTGTCTCTCTCTCTCTCTCTCTCTCTAATATATATATCTCTTTCTGAATCTGGGTCATATTTGCTGATAATCCTTTGTCAGAGACTTTTAAACCGTGACTAAATCACGAATTTCATACGCGACGTAGATCAGCGAGCGATATGACACGTTTTTCAAACACGTGCGATCGTAAAAAAAAAAAAAAAAAAAACAAGGGTAATAACAATAATGCGAAAAATTTTGGACCATTATGGCTGTAAAATGAAAATATTATTATTGAAAATTTTCACGGATCGTAAATCATTGAGAAAGATTTCTAGGTATAATTTAGCCCACGTGGCTCCTTCGTGTGCTTTTTCATTTCGATGGGAATCTTTCCAATTTTCTCGTCTTTTATTGCATCCTCATCCTCTCTCTTTCTCTTTGGATATATCACATCTGAAAAGTTGCCGGTACCTTTAGCGAAAATTCGTGACCCAACCAGCTCGTAGTCCTTGGGGATCGGAGGACATATATATATATATATATATATATATATATATATAGATCATAAAAGTGAGAGCCAGAGCCTAACGAGATCTTAGAGAATTGACCATTCTCTCGTCGAGTTCGTAAAAGTCGTCATTCGGGTATCGAAGGCTCCGCCAAGGGATCACTGGCAAGGCTTTAGTCGCAGGGTCGTGCGACCAAAATTCCCGAAACGTCGTAACAATATTAACCCATAAATAAACGAGAATTTTTTGTAATTGACAAATTTTTTGCTGCAAATTTGCTTTAAAAATTTAGAAACTTGCAAATTGCTTACTCATTATTTTATCTCGCTCACAAAGCTCTCTCTCTCTCGTTCTATGCGCAAATTGGTTTTTCAATTTTGGGTTTCAAGCGATGTGCACGTTTATAATTTGCACGTTTTTTTTAAATTTCTTTTCTATTTATTTATTATTTTATTCAGTGAAAATTATTTTTTTTTTTCGTGCAATACTCCTCCATTTAAAAAAATTTTCAAAATTTCATAAAATATTGACGCCTTGATGAATTCTTGCCAAATTTAATACCAATCATCATTGTGCCCTAGACTATTTGTGTAAAAAAATTCGGCCCGACAGCTTCAAATTTACGAAAGTTAGAGCGATTATCTTCATTTTAAGAAATTTTCAAAATTTCATAAAATATTGACGCCTTGATGAATTCTTGCCAAATTCAATACCAATTATCATTGTCCCCCAGACTATTTGTGTAGAAAGTTTCAGCTCGATAGCTTCAAATTTACGAAAATTAGAGCGATTAACTTCATTTTTGGAAATTTTCTAAATTTTCTAAAATTTGAACCCCTCTAGGAATTCTAACCAAATTCAATACCAATCGTCCTTGTCCCTTAGCCCATTTGTGTAGAAAGTTTCAGTTCGATAGCTTAAAATTTACGAAAGTTAAAGCGATTGACTCCATATTTGAAAATACTCAAAATTTTATAAAATTTGAACCCCTCAAGGGATTGCCCCCAAATTAAATACCAATCGTCCTTGTCTCCTAGACTGTGTGTGTAAAAAGTTACAGTTTGATGGCTTCAAATTTACTTTTTTTAAATGTGTTTCATCAACGTTTTGGGACATTTTTGTACACGTTGGTATGAAAATCTCGATTTTTTTTTTGTATTTTCACGAAAACCAAGCTATGAGCAAGCAAAAATAGTAAATTTTTTTTAACAAAAAAATTTCAATTACGATAAATTTACATGCTTTCGTTGTTTATTGCACCTTTCTACAGGATGAACATTCATTTAGTTTAGCAAATGAATCCAACATGGCAAAATAAATATTTATCAGAAATTTTATTAATTTGATAATTATCAATAATTGATTTTTCCTCAATCAACCGAGAAATCGTTAATCACCAATTACTTCAAACGGTAATAAATAAATTTAGTAGTGAATGACCCGTCTAATAATACAATTTCGTTTCTCGTGGTAATTAAAAAAAACATAAAAATAATAATAAAAATAAAAACATGTTACTCAGCGAGACACCAGGACAAATCGTTGTCGCATGAATTATTCTGCGACTCGCCTGTGACTTCTCACTCGGCAAAAAAAAAAAACCTCCTCTGTTTAGAAACTCACGAATTTCATAATTATCGTATTATGTCGCAATTGTGCGCGAGAGCGCCACAGCAAGAGAGATTCAAAAAGCCCCCCCCCCCCCCCTTCATTGTAAACTCTCGTTAGGCACTGCGTACATGTATATATTAATATATTTATATGTACGTATATATAGTCGTGAATCTCTGACGACTTAACCCGCGAGGTTGGCCTACCTTTTTTGCCTGAACGACTCCTACCTTCGCGAGAAACCCACCATCAGCACCTCGATCATTTTAAATGTATATGTATCCATACATGCATATAAATTTATGCATATTAAATACATATGTATTATTTTATACGGTTTATTGGCCATACGACACACACACACACACACACACACACACACACACACACAAATTCATGTGTGCCACAAGCGTCAGGATAGTCAGTACAATGTGAGGTGGGGAGATGGAAAGGTTAACGTATAAGCAATGCAATTGAGTAATCCCCACAACATTGCACGAATATAATAATAAAAATAATAATAACAACGACAAAAACACAAATAACAAAAATTATTATTATTATTATTATTATTATTACTATTGTTTACTTATTTTTTTAAACGACCGATAGAACCAGAAAAAAAATAATAAAGTAAATTTTACTTTACATGGAAATAATTTAATATTTGTAAAAAAATTTAGGTGTTTGGTTTTTCACGATTTTTGTTCCATTTTAATGTGGAAGAAAAGTAATAATTCACATCAGGGAGTCAAGTGTAAAAAGTTACAGTTAGGTGAGGTTAATTCTTACAAAGTTATTGACGGTAAATTGAATAAAAGAATGAACAAAAAAATAGTTTTTTTTTTTTTTTTTTTTCAAAATGCTAATAATGTTTGCAGCTTTGTTGGGGAAATTAAACACGCTCGATAGTTTTATAATGAAGCAATCGAAGTATCTCTCTCTCTCTCTCTCTCTCTCTCTTGTTGCGATGATGATACAATGAATCATCACTCAGGTTGCATTAGTCGTCGCCTTCATCCGCTGAAATACACGCGGATCGGGGCATTGAGACTTCGTAATAAAAAAAAAAATAAATAAATAAATAAATTAAAAGCTGAGCGAAATAACTGGATTTTTTTTTAATGCAAATAAATGGGCTTGAGAAAAGACCGAGGAACGAGAAAATTGTTGCCGAGTTCATGGTACGAACGAGGAGAGTCACGAATCTCAAGAGACAGAATAAGACAGAATAAGAGAGAGAGAGAGAGAGAGAGAGAGAGAGAATACTCGAGTAATGTCCTGTTTGACAAGAACGCGGATATGCTCGTCTATTCTGCTGTTGTTACCTTTGCCTCGTCGTCGTATATCCTGAAAACTCGATTTGCACGAAGCAAAGTCAGATAAAAAGTCACTCACAGTACAGCATAATATAAATATTAATATAAATTTACATGAAAGAATGTATACAAAAGACTCAATACATAAAAGTTAATTTGAAAAATTAAAATTTTCTCTTGATTAGTCATTGTATAGTGACTTTAAATCCGCTAACTTGCCCCATTGATAATTCATTGCTGCAAGCAAGCACCGATTTCAATCGCCGATCAATTTTTTTAAAACAACTTTTCCTTCAACGATCTCCACTTTTTTCATTTTGTATTTTATTTTTTAATTTCTACGTCACGAAGGATCATTGATCTCGTTTATGAGATCTTGTAAAAGCAATTTTTTGTTTTCTGTCTGAGCATTCATCACTTTTTAGACACGACTGTGTAACAGTCAGTAACGAAGGAGCCTAATGAATTTTAACACCTCCATTTTCATTATTCATTCCGTAAAAATTTCTTATGCAATATGTACGAATCCTGTAAATATAGTTAAAAAAAACGACACGAATCATTTAAAAAAACTAACTAACTTACATTTTTTTTTAATCGATTAAATTGATAAAAAAAAAATCCCTCAATACAGGGAATCTCAATGCATTGAATAATCGAATTTCCTCATTCGATATAACAGTCCAGTAATTCTAAGCCAAAAAAGTACTACAGAATTGATTTTGCTATTGATAAATGTTCAGAGCTATCCCCTGAGTGTAAATTTAAGTTGGCGGGACGCAGGAGAGTCGAGCTTCAGTTGCCATCTTGGATAACACGTTTTATCAAATATCTCGTGAATCGTGCATCGCGCTATAAAAATAGTAGAGACCTTTTTTGTAGATAATAAAATTCTCTGCAACTTTTATTCCAAACTTTTTCCTGTATAGAGCATAGTTTTTTGTTTACAGCGTGGCAAACTTTACCAAACATCATCATTTTTACTGTTACATCAACGGTTAACTGTACATTTAACAATAATCATGTTTGGAAAAGTTTTCCACGCTATAAATCAAAAACCATGTACTATACAGGAAAAAGCTTTCAATAAAAATTGTAGAAAATTGTATTATCTGCACAATAGGTCTATACTATTTTTGTCGTACGACTCACGGTTCACGAGATTTTTGATAAAACATGTTTTCCAAGATGGCGGCTCAAGCTCGACTTACCCGCGTCCCGCCAATTTGAATTTTCACTCAGGGGGACACTCCCTGAACCTTTTCCAAAAGCAAAATCAATTCTGTAGAAGATTGCAGAAAAAATGGCTCGAATGGACTGGTCTAATAACTCGAATGGCCATTTGACACTTTGCTCGAAGCAATAAATCGTCAAAGTGAAAATTTCATCGAGTATCTTGAAAATTACGATTCATCCAAATATATTTGTGCAATTCACGAAGCAAATACGTACATATTTTTACACGTAATGTGTCGAATGTGTGTTTTTTTTCTAAAATGTTACTGGCACTATCGATATTATTCGCTCCAGTGAATCGCGTATATAAAATAGTACAGGGGGAGAGAATTTTCACCGCTGGATTGGTTTAAAGTAGTAACCGTGGCTCGCGTGCCCCCGCGAATAATCGAGCCCAGAGGCCATCATCAGGCCTGCCACAGTGGGCGCACACGAGCTGGGACGAAATTTACGTCATAGATTTTACGATGTATACATGTATATCGATACTCTGAGAAACAAAAGGGCCCAAGTCGCATGAATCGTGGTTGAAAAAATGCGTGGGTTACGCCCTTTTTGTATGTAAAATTCTGAATATCAGAGATGAGGAGAATTTACAAGAGGAAGATCACGAGAAACAACGTGCCACTCTTTCCCCTTTGAACAAAACGCCTTCGGCATTTTTATTGTGTAATAACGATGGGCCAGTGATGAGCATCCGGGACCCTTCGAGCATATCTCAGATATTGCTAAGCTCTCACAAATTCCCCATCGGTTAGATAGAGCATGAGAGAGAGAGAGAGAGAGAGAGAGAGAGAGAGAGAGAGAGAGAGAGAGAGAGAGAGAGAGAGAGAGAGAGAGAGAGAGAGAGACATTCACCTTCGCAATTCAAATCCTTGAATGAACTCTTTGAGATTTTTTAAATTTTTCAATTGCAATAGACAATGATGATTTTGTTGAAAAGTAAAGTCGATTGAATCTTTTCGATACACTTCGCTTCGATGTTTATTTTTATAAAAAAAAAAAATCGAAAAAATTAAAGATCAAAAGTATTAAAATGGGAAATTACTCAAACTGGTAATTCTTAAAAGGCTAATCTGATAAGTATCGTCATAGTTATCGAATTCGCGATTTTTTTTTCTTCATCTTTTATCTCGAAATGCATAATTCAATAAAGACAGAAGAAAAAAAAATGGAATATAAACTTTACTATTGGAGTATTTAATGGCAATCTGGTGATTTTTTTTTCTTTCATTGGCGGTTTACCACTATTAGTTATTTTTAAATTATGTTCTTTACTTTTTCTCCAATTTAATTTACCTACGATGTCTCGTGAGGATGAATTATTTAAGCGAAAAAAAAAACGATTTCAATAAATTGTTCTCTCGGTCAGGCAACGCGAACTTCTCAATCTCTCTCTCTCTCTCTTTCTCTTTCTATCTTATTCCTCATATCTGCTTGAGGAGACGCAAGATCGTCATGCGAATCGAAGATCGAGCTATCTCGGTCATAGAGACCGAGAGTACTTTTACCTCGGGCTCAAAGCGAATCTCTTACGAGCTACGAACTCTCAGCAATCTTTTTCTCCATTTCGTACTACAGAATTTCATGAGTTTGCTATGTATGCCTCCCATTGCTCGTAAATTGCTCGAAACTCACGAGATTCCTGCAGCGCTAACGAAATTCCTTGCTTCGATTTTATAATAAAATCGAAACTCTTTTTATCGAGAAAAATAATAAATAAAATAGAAAAAAAAAAGATACAATTCGAAGCGATGAAAATTTTTTGGGAATGCTGCTTAAAGTTTTACGGGAAATTACAAATTATAATTTCTCGAAGAATTGATTAAGGGTGCTTCACGTGTGCCAACAAAAATTTTGATTCCATTCGAATTTTCGTAATTCGCGATATGACAAATATAATAACGGTATAGATATGTTAATAAATTTGGGGAAAAAAAACATTATCAGAAATTTTTTTTTCTCTATTACTCTCTCAAAATCTCTATTATTATTATTATGATTATTATTATTATTAACAATGATATATACTATTGCTATCAATAATAATAATAAAAATAATAATAATGATAATAATTGCTATTTTTAATACTGTCACTGTTATTACTATTAATAATAATACACTCGGATAAAATACGAATTAAATGCAAAATTATATTTTTTTTCTACTACTCACTAAAGTTCTTTTCTATTATTATTATTATTATTATTATTATTATTATTGCCATCACTGTTATGACTATATTAATAGTTATACACACAGATAAAATACGACTTGAATGTTCAATTGAAATCGTAAGGAATCTCTATACCTTGCGGTATCCCCGTAATGACGTCACTGATATAACTCGCACACACACACACACAGACACACACGCATATAGTATACGTATAACGTCTGGTATTATCGCAAGGTCGCGTCGATGGGAGGGGGCTCGACTGGCTCGGTATTCTCGCTTGACCCCGTGACCCACTTTTACTATCTCCCCGGAGTTACAGAGTCATATATAGCGCATCCTGCAGTATAACAAAAATAAATCCGCCTTGCACCTTCGTCTCGAATTCCGAAGAAGGAAAAAAAAAAAGAAACTTTCTCTCTTTCTTTTGGATTCCTGATTAGTGCCAGTTTTTTTTTGCTCGCAAATTACCGTTCTCGTTTTCGTCGTTTTTTTTTTATCTTTTCCTGCAAGGTCGATTTGCGAATGTCCATGGACTGATTGTGGATCTTATCACGAGATTCGATTAAAACGCGTACAATTTTTTTGCTCTCTTGAATCATTTACCGAGGGAATTTGTATTTTTTGCTCACTTTTTTATTTTCTATCCCTGTGTCGTAGCTATCGATCGTTAAATTCTCATGCACTAAATTATTACTGCGTGGTTTTTTTTTTATCACTTATCGAGAAAAGTAATTCAAAATCCTTTGATTGTTTGGTCACTTTAAATTATAAAGTAACTCACGGCGTTGTCCAGGGTATAATTTTTTTTTGTTTTAACAAAATTGCGAGTGCACTTTTTTCCTCTATCGTCTCGGAAATCTTATTCCTCGCTCATCCAACGCCCTCCGAGCGGCTGCAGGCTCGTCCGCAATTTTCGTATGTACAGAGCCCCTCGGGTTGTTGTTGATTTCGGGCATGTATGTGCCGCCGAGTCGGCGTTTTTCGTGATAGAAAATGATCGAACGAACGAACAAGAGTCTTGGGCGAGAAATTGCTTCGAAGTATGAGGAGCAAAATTTCCAAATTCAAATCTTTTAAATTTACTGCTACGTGTCTCGAGACCAAAAAGGGAGAGAGAAAGAGAGAGAAAAGGAAGAAAAAAACAGAACGGGAAAAGCCTTCGAGCTGGCTATGATTGTAAATTGTTATTTTACTTTTCCAAGGAGAATGCCTAGCAGATTCGTGTGATCAATGGAAAAAAATATATCGACGCAGGGTCCGAACTGAAAATTAAAAAAAGCCAAGATTTTTTGAGTATTTGCGAAACATTAATGGGTTCACTAACATCGTTGTAATTTCCCCTTCCCGAGGAAGCTGAGACTTTATTCAGTGCTCATTCTCGTCGCGACCGTTTTAGCTTTGAAACGCCGCTCGGCGCATCGCGCTACGATTATTTTTTCAATTTTTCACAAATTTTCAAAGTGCTCTTTTTGGTACAAAAAAAATTGAGATCACGGGATAATTCAAACGGCATTATCCGAGTCTACTCCTGGGCTTTTCAAAACACCCCCGATGAGCCCAAATACGTTAATCCGGAGCAAATTTCTGGGCATTTGAAATTTCGGTAATTTTCAGGTTTTTCGAAAAAGTGGACAAAAAATTGAGAATTTTATTTTCGTTTTTCACCCTTTTTTCAGGCTCCAGGCACTTGTAAATAATCCGCTGATTACGAATTCTATAAAATTTTATCCGGAAGCCCAAAAATATAAAAACGTCAAAAAACCTAAAAAAAATATTTCAAGTCAACCAAAGTATATTATACATCACATTTATTTATATTCATGTATTTCCATTTACGTGAGTAAACAACACCTGCTTTTATATATATATATATATAATATTGTTATAATGATTCTTGTATATATATATATATATATATATATATGCAAACGTGTATGAAATGAGCAATAGCAAGAGCTGTATATATATATATATCAAATGAGGAATTACGGTGGCTTGGTATACATGGTGAGGGAAAACGGCAGAAGTGGACGGGCGAGCGTTTTAGCGCGCGGCGGCGATTCAACCTCCTTTCACTTTCAATGAGCTCTCAGCTCGACCACGATATGCCGCGAAGAGCTCGAAGTTTTTGTGCCTTTACACACCGCCGAGGCAACTCCGTGTACAAGAGTGAGAAAACCCGGCATACTTACTCCTCATCTTTCTATACATATATTTCTCTCTCTCTCTCTCTCTCTCTCTCTCTGGTTCGCTTAGCTCGAAAATAGGCAACGACGTTGCTAAAGGTTTTAGCCTCAGCATCACACACGACTGTCTTTATTTCTCGCTGTAAATACGTTTTTTTTTTTTTTTCAAACACGAGGGACTCGAAACGCATTGTTTTTTTTTTCCGTTAACGATTTGCAGACATTTGTCCCCGGATTTGTTTTTGTTTTTTTGTTTATTTTTTGCAGAAAAACATCAGATTTGCCAAAATTTTGGCAAATTTGGCTATTTTCGTTCAAGTTATCGTTGAAATAATTTTTTTTTAAGAAGCATTAATATTCGTAATGTCTCGTCCGATTTTTCTTGTTTTTTTTTTTCACCTGGTTTCTCTCGAGAAATATTTACTTTGTCCGAATGGCTGTCGCGATGACTCAGAATTCAGCAATTTTCGATGGAATTAACGTTCGAATAAAATTGTTAATGAACTTTCCTAAAATTTCTACCTTCTCTCCCGATTAAATTTTTTTTTTTTTATTTTGCTGGAAAAAATTAAAAGCTGATTAATTGAAATGCTCGATAGATCAATAATTTTTCTTCCACACACACATACACACACACACTCGCACACACACACATATATATTAATTGACAAATTCTATCACTAATCAATTGTTCGTTCATCGATTCGTGCCTTCGTGTTATATTACGAAATTAAATAAACTCGTTATTCGCAAAAATATAATTTTATCTGTCAACGAAATTTTTTTACTGAAATACAGTAAAACCAATTTTTCCATTTTTGCTAAACAAAATAGTCCATCAGGATTCAAACGAATCAATAATATAATTTGAGAGAAAAACAAAAATTTTATCAACTCGAATAAGCGATTCAATGAAAAAAGAAAAATTAAATAAAGTTTCCTATTAAATTTAATGTCATCTCAATTTATTTATCGTCGTATAATAAACAAAGCCAATATTTTTCCAATTACAACAAATCACACGACAAACAAACAAAACGTCCTTTCTCCTTTAGCCATTTTCGTTTCATTCATTAACGATTATCAATCGCCAATAATGATTTTGACGAAAATTCCTTTTTTTTTTCCGGTTATTCCTCATTATTATTGGCGTTTTTGTTGCTTGACACGCGATATATAAACGTAGATGCACTTTGTTGAACACACGAGACACGTGAATTTACATTGATCATTGCCGTTACGACTGTGAAAAAACTGACTCATCCCCCGGGGGGGAAAAAAAAAAAACGTTGAATGGGAGCGCGCGAAACTCGACGGTGTGTAACATCGCAAAATGCAATGTAATTGAGATATATACATATATATATATATTTTCCGCGCAACAAGGTCTTTTCTACTCGCGAGAAAAGAGTCGCGTGGCTGTTTAGATTCAGTGAATTATGCCAGTCTGTGGTCAGGCGTTGGAATTTCCACACTCGTTTCGTTCGTTATTAAGGACGAATGTAGCGCGATATCACAGTTAATCGAGCGACTTTGTGCTTTTGTACTGCACACAACCGGAAGGAAAATCATGCCCTCGACACACTTGCATTTTATTTATTTATTTTTTTTTCTTTTGTCAACCTATGTTATACATATTTATAGAAACTTGAATGGGTTTTACGTAGTTGATACAGGAATACTCGCGCATAATCGATTATTGTTATTGTTATTTTCATTATTAATTATCATGAAAGTAATAATAATATGATTCTATTAAAAAATTTTGTTTATAATATTTTCTTTATGACCAGTACATGCCGGGGCATTTATTGTCGGGGTGTTAAAAAAAAAAAAAACTATCAACTTCGTTTAATGACAATTATTTAATCAGCGATGAGCCAGACGAGAAAACGAAGTTATTGGCGAACGTTTGATTTTAAAAAATGTTAGAAACGACGAAAAAAATTGTTTTTTTTTTGTAATTTGATTTTTTATTGATCGATAATAACGGAAAAATAGTTATTGATTCGAAATTTATATAAATCATATGAATTTTGATTATATTTTATCCGATGTAAATTGTTGTTTTAATTGTCGGGGTGGGGGATACTTTTGACGTTTTGAAGTAGAACTTTTGAGTTTCAAGGACCAGGGATTCGCGTTCGGCGCGGAAAAAATACATTCATACAGAGTCCTCAATGAGATTTTTTTTTTTTTTAATTTTCGTGAAAAACGAATGGGTTCACTAAAATCGCTGTAAATTTGCTCCCCGAAGGGGTTGAAATTCTATTTAGTGCTTATTCTCTTCGCAACCGTTTCAGCCTTGAAACCCTGCACGGTTCGTCGAGCTACGATTTTTTTTCCGCATTTTTTTTTACAAATTTTCAAAGTCGTATCATCAATTTTCCCCAATTTTTCCATTCGGGCTCTCAAATTCACCGATTTTCATAGTGCCCTTTTGCGTTAAAAAAAAATTGACATCAGGCTAAATCAAACGGCATTCTTCTAGTCTACTACTCGGCTTTTCAAAATACCCCCGATAAGTAAAAATCCATCAATTTGGAGCAAAGTTATGAGCGTTTGAAATTTCGGTATTTTGCGTTTTTCTGAAAAAAAAAATGGGCAAAAAATTGAGATATTTTTTTTTTTTTTTTCATCTCACCATATAATTTTAGGCTCCGGGTGATGTCAAATTTTTTACTGATCTCGAAACCTATGTAGAATGTTTTCCGGAAGCCCAAAAATACGATACGAAAACGATGAAAACAAAAAAAATATATTTCAAATCAACAAAAGTTTATTGTACATCATATTTATTTATATTCATGTATTTCCGTATACGTGGATAAAAAATATCTGATTATACACGTACATTGTTACGCATACTTTATTTTGACGTTCGTAAGATCCGAAATCTTCACGATAATTATATATGGCGTTGAGAGAGCGAGAGAGCTACGAAGATTTTAGTGGAAGATGCGAGAACAGGTCAGACGCAAATGCACACATTCGACGCGAAATGCTAAAATACACACGCACGCTTACTTACGCTTCTCATGAGTAACACACGTAATCTCGTCTGTGTTTTCATGTGTGCGAACGGCGTGCCTGACCGAGCCAAGTCCCTGACTACTGAATAGAGCGGCAAAGGGGCTGGGGGGGGAAGGGGAGACTTCGGGCCTTGACACACTTAACGTCCCGCATCGCACACAGGCTATTAAATATATATTTATAGATCAACCAGTTCCTTCAAGGACTCTTCAACCCTTTCGCGATCTCGAGATTCTCCTCTAATCGATATCTCTCTCTTTCTCTCTCTCTCTCTCTCTCTCTCTATCTCTCTCTTCTCAATCCACCAAGATTAATCACACCTTTGTTCCTGAGAAAATTGCAACGGTATATCTTATATTCTCGAGGTATATAAAACGTGTGCTTATCGAAGAAATTAAATTCTCACGAGAGGATACTACCATCGATATGTCGTTGTAAATAAAATTAAATGGGGATAGGTCGAGCGATGCTGAGAGGTAATAAAGGCTGAGAGGATTGGATCCGAGATAATGGTCTCTGTCTGTCTGACTTTAGTGTAGAAAATGGGAAAAATCGAAAGAGAGAGAGAGAGAGACTTTGTTAAACTTCCGTGTAATTACCCGTAGCTTCCGCCTTCATGAGTTTCTCGATATATATATATATATATAGATACATAAATGTATAGATGAAACGAACATCGACACAACATCAATACAACGCAGAGTCCTATCCGGCCTTAGAAACTCCATCAAGGCTGCTGCTCCGTCTATCGTAATGTTTACATATATATGTATAAATATATATATATATATATATATGCATACCTGTATAGTGCTTCTGGCCGAAGGCGTTCGATCGAAATTACAATGTATGGCACTCTCTCGTGTCGACGAGAGAATTTAGTTCGAGGACAAGCCGGGCTATAACGTCAGATATTTTTGCCTTGCTCGCTAGAGATCTTTGAATAATTTTACCATCCACGACACGACATTAAAGGCCAAGTGAAAATACCGAGCACATACGCGGAAAGAATAAAGGCAATACGAATAATCTCCAAATGCGTGACACAATAGTCTGAGAACGAAGTGAACAAAAAAAAATCATTTGTTATACACAGATATTTGACAATCGTTTATTATCCGTAAGGATCATGATACTCGAATTTTTGGGATACATACAAGATTAGGAGAAGAAAAAAAAACATCTAAAATTTACAATCGAAGCCCGAGAAGGAAAGATTGCTCAATTTTGAAATTTTTAAGATACACGAAATATTTTTCCTCGATCCATTTTGCATAATATTGGCCAGAATTTTCTGAAAATTTTAATATCAATGCTGCCCTTATTCCATCGAGTCTATCGTCATCGCTGATTCCTTCACGAAAACAAACAAAACGAAAAAAAAAAAAAAAAAAAACGCGCGAATTGTAAATTTACGGGGTTTTTCCAATTTTGGCTTTCTCACAGAGGAAGCTTCGCGAGCGAGACAAAATGAGGAGGCAATGTGCAAATGACTAGTTTCGACGTTTTTTTTTTTTTTTTATCTCCTGAATTCAAATTCGAGCGATTACAGACTTTCTTTTCATTAAAAATTTATCTGCAATTCATGCCCCACAATCAATTTTTGGCAAATTCAGTAACGCGCAATCTTGTTCCTTCAACCTCTATTATCGATGCAGAAAGATTTTGGCCCGATAGTCCAATATCCGCGTAACTTGGAGTTGTTGGAAATTTTTATCTTAATAAATTTCTCGACATTTCTCGACATTTTGAACTGATCGGCATGAAAATCTCGAAATTCTTGTGCTTTTTTTTTTATCATATAAAACAGAGCTTGCACCATGAAGAAGCAAAAAAAAAAAAAAAAAAAAAAAAAAAAAAAAAAAAAAAAACAACGAAGCAACGAATTCTCACTGTGTCGTTGTTGTTGTTTCGAATTTTTTTTTAGCCGTCCGAGCGGACAGGATGCGAGGCGGAAGGAACAAATTTGGTCCGATGTACAAGAGAGACAGAGCGAGAAAGTTGCAGCTTCTGAGGCAGCGTCAATTGGCGCTGCAAACGATACGAGGAAGCTTGGGTGATCCGTCGGGTTATTCGTCGTCCGTAACGCCATTTCTTCATATAAAACAAGAGATTCAGATACCCCAGGTCTCCAGTCTAACGTCATCACCGGACTCGAGTCCATCGCCAGCGGCAGTCGCGGCTGGTCTCGTCACGAATCAGCCGGGCGGCACGGGCAGCGGCGGTGGCGGCGGTGGAGGAGGAAGCGGTGGAAGTGGCGGTGGTGCTGGACAGCATCAATTGATCGCTCCGTCGTCGCAGACCGCGATAACCGGTGGCAATCATCTTTACAATCCGAATCCAAGCTTGGACGGCAAGCTGTGGGCAGCGAATTCCACGACAACGAGCCCAAAGTCATTCAACTTTGGCGAGCACTCGTCGAGTCAGGGTGGCGGTCAGCAGGCAACGAGCGGGATCGGTCATCAGCAATTAACGTCAGCCGGGGCATTGAAGACTAGTCCGATGATAAGAGACTTTGTGCAGACGGTGGACGATCGGGAGTGGCAGGCATCGTTGTTCAGTTTATTGCAGAATCAAACGTACAATCAGTGCGAGGTCGATCTCTTCGAGCTGATGTGCAAGGTCCTAGATCAGAATCTCTTCTCGCAGGTCGATTGGGCGAGAAATTCCGTTTTCTTCAAGGATCTCAAGGTACGTGGAATTTTTTTTGTTCTTTTTTTTTTTTTTTCTTTCTTTTCGCATCCTTTCCCTCCTCGTTTTTCCATTCTCGAATTCCAGTACTCGTACACTCCGCCAAGTCGAATTTTTCTCTGATCCATTGACCTGTCGCATCTGCACGAGGGCACAGGAAAAATGTCGAAAAAAAAAAAAACAACCTGGCTCATGTGACCAGCGAGGTTTGATTTTCTGTAGCTTCAAACGTCGAAAACAACGAAACTTTTGAGTTATAGTTTGTTTTTTTTTAACCCTTTAACAGACGAGTTTGGGTTTGGAGCGTTTGGCAAAGTTGATACACAGTGAATCCGAATTCATGAGTACCCAATGTGAGAAAAAAAATTATTCCAGAATTTTCCTACCCTCAGAAGCTAACCCCCAAATGAAAAAACCACCAAAACATCTTAATTTAATTTCCCATCGTTCATTTTTGCCATAAATTGAGGAAAAGAACACGTAGTGGGATTCGGAAAAACTTACCCCTCAATTGAGAGAAATTCACCCCCTTCCCCAAATGGATAAAATGTTATCATCTCATTTTCTGTTATTTTGTCCTGATTTGAATATGAGTATCCGTTCAAAAAGCACCCCGACCTCACTAATGACGGTTGATTTTTGGGTGCATCACAACTTCTAGGGGTAGTTTTAGATGTTTCGTTACTGTTGGGGGTAGTTTTCGATTCAGATTTTCTTGCTACCAATTTTTCATATGTTTTAGAAAATTTATACGAATTGAACACCAATAAAAGTGCATTTTCAGGCGCATCACCACCGCTAGGGGTGGTTTTTTTATTTTTTGTTACTGTTAGGGATAGTTTTTCATTCGGATTTTCTTGATACATATTTTCCATGCGTTTTAGAAAATATATATGAACTGAGCATCAATGGAAGTGCATTTTTGGGCGTATCGCCATTGGCTAGGGGTGGTTATCGATATTTTATTACTGTTGGGGGTGGTTTTTGGTCCGAACCTTTTTGCTACAAATTTTCGATGTTATTTCAAAGCGCGCTACTTGAGATCGTGGCTCTAAAAAAAATTTTGCCTGAAAGTTA
>CAUXCA010000060.1:0-92405 GCA_963564615.1 Rhorus exstirpatorius
ATACGCTGGAGGAAAAAATCTATTAAAAAAAATTTTTTTATATTGAAACCGACTTTTTCTTAATTAATATCCTGTCCAACAAAATAATTCTGTAAGAGATGGGATAAAAGGTGGTGATTGAAAAGATATAATGTTCATTTGTTAAAATATTTTATTGCACATCAGATTTCCTTACCCAACTATTGTGGGCGTTGTCGAAACCCAACCATTTTAAAAATATTTTATCTCCACACGTTTTCAATATTCGTTCAATCAGATAAATATCGGGATTTTCAACTCTAAGGAGCTCCTGCTCATAAAAAACCACTGGCGATGGGTTTTTCAAAGACTTCTGAAGACTATCAATTCCGTATTATGAGGAATTCTTCGAAGACTTCCGGAGACTCCCAGAGCCTCCAAAGGATTCCAAAGACTTCCGAAGAATTCCAAAAACTTCCAAAGACTTTCACAGCTCCCTACACCCCCGCCCCCCCCCCCCCCCCAGGGATTACGCTTTGGCATTTTCCAGACAAGCACCGATGCTGAAGCAGCCACAGGAGGAACGAAGAAGGCTTCAGCATAGGCGCCGCCTGCCTGAGCAAAGAAGGCCGAGAAAAATTGCTAAAAGAATATCATGATGCCCCCCCCCCCCTTGTGTGGGCACGAAGGCATTTCAGAAGTCTTTAAAAGTCTTCAGAAGTCTATGGAAGTCCTTGGAATTCTTTCAAAGTCTTCAGAAGTCTGTGGAAGTCCTCGGAATTCTTCGGAAGTCTCTGGAAGTCTTTTGGAGGCTCTGGGAGTCTGTGGAAGTCTTCGAAGAATTCCTCATAATACGCAATTGATAGTCTTTAGCAGTCTTTGAAAATCTTTGGAAGTTTTTGGAAGTCTTTGGAAGTCTTCGAAAGTCTTCGAAAGTCATGAAAAGCCTTCAGAAGTCTGTAGAAGTCCTTGGAATTTTTCAGAAGTCTCTGGAAATCTTTTGGAGGCTCTGGGAGTCTCTGGGAACCAAATATGTAAAACAGTTTCCTATGGTTTATTTCAATAAAAAACACACATATATTTTTTGATAAAATGTTTTTATTTATTTCAAAAATCCTGCGTTTACACAATGCCTAATGTACCAGCTCCTTAAAGATTTCACGTTTGCGTTGGCACAATTATATTTTGAGTCGTGGGGGTGATGGGAACATCCTCTGTTGTTTGATAATTTCTGCAATGATGGACAATCGGGAGTTTCCATATCGACAATATGTGCCGACGAATCCATGAATTGCGCTAACCACGTCCTCTTCTCTAATCCCTTCACGCAGATGGTTCGGGCTTGTTTCAAGATAGCTCGAATTGTTGTTTCAGCAGCTTCGTACGGCGTGTCACCTGAATTCCATCGTATTCCATAAAAATTTCGTTCCAGCCATGAATTCATCGTTTTGTACTTCGCTGGTAGAGAGTTCCACGGGGTTGGAGGTTTGAAGAAAAACGTCAGGGGTTCGGCATTTTCAGAGATTTCGACAATTACTATTTCTTTGAGCACAAATTCGTTTATGGGTCTCCTGAAGCCTTGAAGATCGACGATAAAGTCCATGGCGCTGACTGAAGAGAGTCGGTTCATCTTTGAAGGTTTTATACAAATTTTTTTACCCCACCACTTATTGGATTGTACTCAAGAATACGATCATGTAGAATCAAGCAATACGCGGATGTATTAGCAGGCATATTATTTCTTGCTTCAAATTCGAGACGAATGTCAACGGGGCCTGACTTGAGAGAATCGTTCTGCTTCGAACAGTCGATGACGACTAGAGGGGCATACTTTAGGAACTCGGATTTTTTTAACCACGGATCCGCTTCCCTGTTGTAATAAGTATTCTGAAAGTTTGCATACGTCTCGTATAGTAGGGCGTACTGGTTTTGCTGTATGTTTAGGTTCAAATTTCTATATGGATAGCATTGCGAATTCAAATAGAGTTTAACATCGGTGAGATTACAATGATCGAAGTTACTCGCGTTCTTCTTATTCTTATTTTTCCGATCAGTCTGGAAAGCGAGAATGACATATCGCGGTTTTTCCAGCTGAGTAGAAGTCTTGACGGTCCAAACATGCTTCGAGGTTGCGGGGAGCAGCGGATATTCATACAGTTCCCACGCACGATAGCTCATAGAGATTGGCCCATCTCTGCCGATAAACTTTAAAAGTTGTATTTTACGCTGATCGGAGACTGTCACGTATGGTACAAGCCATTCTACTTTTTGCAATACAAGTTTAAACTTCTGGTCAGCCGTCAGCACAATAGCATTATCATCAGTCTTCGATCTCGATAGAATCAGCTCATGCTTGGCATTTACGACATTTTTTCGATAATCTTCGGCAAAACCGAGCAGCATACTTAGCGGTATGCATACGTCAACGTTTCCCGCTGCATCTATGATTTGCATCGTTTCTTCAACATCAAGCCAGCCCGCGTTCTCGAGCATAGATCTCTTACCGGGACTCAGAGATGAATATCCCTTTATTAGACTCGTAAGACCTACATTTTTGTTTCGATCAATTTCAATAGCGTTGAGCTCATATCGTACTTCTTCAAACAAAAAGCAAATAGCATTATTGACGAGGCTTGTGGAGGCAAGAGCTGCACCATCGGCTTTAGTCAGTTTTCCGCATATATGTATAAAACTTTTGCTTGGTAGAAGACATAGATCCTGATATTGGATGGAAATACGTATCTCAACGCTGTTATTGAATGTTGACGATGCATACGGCTTATGAGCATGAATCTCGCAGTGTATTAGAGATTCATCGAAGACGATGGGACTTTGTATATTTACTATTTCCTCCTCCATTTTACACAGCAGATGCAGAGGGCACAGAATAAATAATACCTTATGCGCTTTTTCCGCGCACTGTCAGACCCAAATTCTTTAGAAGTATTACGTTCTGAGTGTCGATCGGCGACTGGTCACGCTCATCCATGATGACTAGGTATTATGGGTTTTATTAAAGACTATACCCATGATTTTATATGTAATCGTATGGTTATGACTTCACCGCGAAAATTTACTAAATCTCCGACTTGGTCTACTATCCGAAGCTGGATGTTATCTATTGTCTTGCTCGTGATTAGTAGATAAATGAAGTGCGATGGAACTTCAATGATTTTATATCCAGATGGTACGAACGGGAAAAACTCGTGAATCGTATGAGCTTTTCGCTCATTAATATAGGCACCGGCGGTAATGCTGCACTCTATACGCAAGGCGTTCACTTTGAGAATGGCTACGGGGAGATCAGATGTATGCTTTTCATTGGCTACAAGAATACGCGGTGTAAAACCCAAGAGAGAGCCGATAGAATCATTAGGCTTCAAATTTATATCGCGATTATACTCGATTTCACTACGTAGAGTATTGTTATTGGGTTTAATCTTAATAGAAATATTCGTCAACTCTGCCTGCACGTACTTCTCAATATCATCTATTTCATAGCTACCCGTCGGTATGGTTAATATCTTATCTCCCACATACTCCCTCATCTAAATTATTAATTGCTGATTCGTATTTTGCCGGTCCACTTTTCGGCAATTTATTTTTCATAAAAACTCCACGAAAATCATGGAAATTCCACATTTTCGCGGAGTTTTTATGAGAAATAAGTAGTGTAACAAGGAGAGTTCTAACCCAAGATCCCTACCCCGACATTTACCGACATTTTTTAGCTCAGACATGAACCACTTAGCCGAGACACAAACCGGGGAGGGCTATCTCGATGAGCCGGAATGCACGGAGCCGATCGGTGGGAGGGGGGGGTCTCTAACAACTGGAGCACCTAATCTCATATGGGTCGAGACATTGGGGGGAGGGAGGGGGGCTAGCTTTGAGGGTGGTATTGGAATGCCGCTATCTCTGGCAGCGGCGGGGCGCCTTATTTTTCATGGCGACATTTGATTGATGATTATCAGTTAGACTGGCGTCGCTGTAGGGCGGGGTGGGGGCTAGTTTCGAGGGTGGTATTAGAATGCAGCTATTCTGTATTTCTGACCGCTTCAGTGCAGCTTGTCTTGGCATTGGAATGTTATTATCTCGAACAAGTAAATAGCGGGCCGGAGCGTTAGACCTTTCAACCACACACGACGCTACCCTCCCGTACCAGTGCGTCTGTTTGTCGCAACCTTATCGCGGGTCATAAATCATATCTGGTCGTGTGCCAACAGTTAGACCGCAGTCTGGAAAAGACCAAACATGAGGTCATAAAATCTTAGAGGCGCCTATGATCCGGCTGGTCCTCGGCACCCGAAGGAAAATATCCCTAACAGGTATTCTTCTGACCGAATTTATATACGTGCTTCCCTATCGCACTGACTGGTGCGTGAGTAGATGTAGCGCAGGGTGCTGCGGCAGATCTTTTCTCAAACTGCGATGAAATTGGGACGAAGGGGATATTGAAAATATGGAAAAGCACGTTCGATTCGATAATCGAGCTCAAATTCATGTGATGTATGCATGGGATTATGCGTACAGAGCCGCTCGCCGAGGCCGGTGGGAAGAAGTTGCACATGATCGTGAGCGATTTAGATTAAGAATTGAAAAATGCGACAAACTGATTGAATCTGTATTAACGGAGAAAAAAACTTAACGGAAAATGGTATACTGATATGCGCCGTCGACGTGTCTTGACCTGTTTCGAGCCCTCCCATTACCTCCGAGAGCGGATGATGCCATCTTGCATGTCTGAACACGCTTGAGCCTGCAAAGTGTTTACATATTTTGACACACCGCCGGAAAATGAGGCTTTGATTTTCATGGAATGCCGCTATGACACGCTTAGTCGCGTTCTTGCTATCAACATGGACGTCTATCTTGCGTAATCTTTACAATGGCATTGGAATGTCGTCTAGCAGTTAGACTGTTGCGTCAAATCTTGTCGCCATGCAACGCTACCCCTGGAACCCTATGTTTATTCTACGACGACCCGAACGAAGATGTACTCGTGCAACTGATATACTTGCTGATGCTGATGGTCCGTAGAATGGTGCGGAGGAGTGGGAGTATATATTGCTGGCTCCAATCATTTAGCCCTCCATTAACATTTGGGCAGTCTTTCCTTCTTCTCAGGTTATTTTTTCTCCTAATATGGATGCTCATAAGTGTAAGATGCTCATTACCATTATGGAAAACGCTTATTTAATTTCACAAAAAAGATCATCACCAGCTATAGCACTAAGGTGGATTAGGGAGGGGGAAAAAAACGTGAAACTATTGACGAAAATTTCTCGGCGCGAACGTCCCTCAGTACATGAGAAAATGCGCATTCAAGCGACAATGGCGTCAGTATTATCGGTGATAGAAAAATTGAAGAAAAGAGGAGCTGGTTCTGAAGCAGCTGATACAGTGCGATGGAAGGATATGGAGACGGCGTTTAAAAAAAGAATCCAAACGGGTATAGTCATCAACCTTCAACATAAAGATCTCGATGCTTTTCTCGATGATTCTAAACCCTTGATCCTCGCCAAATTGGAGGCTGCATCCCATCGTTATGGCAATTTAAAGGTTAACGTAATATTAGCGTGCAAGTTTCAACTTTAAAAAATACGTGAAACTGCGTTGGAGGATACATTTTTTAACACGCGGAATGAGGCAATTCTTCCCTCTACGAACATCGACATGTGGTTCCAGGAGCATGTAAAAGATCAGTTGTTGAAAAAAATTGAGGAATTTCATGGGAAAGAGTCTGGTTGGTCACTGCACGAAGTATCCAACCTAACTGTGAATTTTAATAAATACGTGCCACTCCGGGGAGGCACATACGTTAGTGTTCCGAAAGATATTCAACGAAAGCGTGCTGTAGTCAACATAGAGAGCAATGACGAATTTTGCTTTTTATGGGCAGTTACTGTTGCACTTTCTCCGCCAGTTCTAAAATGCAATCGAGCAAGCTCTTACAGACATTTCAGTGAAGTTTTACAGTACAAAGGTTTGGATTTTCCAATTACTGTAAAAAAAGTGCCAACCTTTGAAAAAATGAATAACCTTAAAATTAACATTTACGGTGTTGATAATCAGAGGAAAAACAGTGTAATAGTGCCGATATATATCAGTAAACAAACATCTCCTAAATCAACAATTCACCTTCTCATGCTCGAGAGTGACAGGCATGATTGTGATGAAGATGATCTTGCGAGTCCTATCCATCACTTTGCATGGATAAAAAACATTTCGCGCTTAGTGAGCTCGCAGATTTCTAACCATAATGGTAAAACATGGTTGTGTGACAGGTGTCTCTGCCACTTTCAAAGCGAAATCATGCTGCAGAAGCATATCCTCGACTGCACGAACCAGTGCCGAGTATCTTTTCCCGAGGGAGATGCGAAATCCATGAGGTTTAGAAACCATAAGCATAAAGAGAATGTTCCGTTCGTGATATATGCTGATCTCGAATGTCTCCTGGAGCCGATTGCACCTACGGAGGAGGCGAATACTATGGGCTACCAAAAGCATGTACCACATTCCATCGCCGACTACTTCCACTGCTCGTACGATGATACCATTTCGGAATTTAATTCCCATCGAGGTTTGGATTCTATTGGGTGGTTCATGGAGGAATTGACGAATATCGCGAGCTTGGTGAATACCCGGTTGGCGAACATCGTACCAATGGAGCATCTCAGCGATGACCAGCGAAGTGCATTCAATTCTGTAACCATTTGTCACATTTGCGAGAAACCTTTCGAAAATAACGAGTTGAGAGATCGAGATCATTGCTATTTTACGGGGAAGTATCGCGGCCCTGCACACACTGGATGTAATTTAAATTATAAAAACTCTCACGCGGTGCCGATTATTTTTCATAATTTATCGGGATATGACGCTCATTTTCTGATCAAAGCATTAGCCGTAGCATTCGAAGGTGCGGTTTATCTTCTACCAATTAATGAGGAGAAATATATTTCATTCACAAAAAAAGTCCAGGGCACGTTTGTAGAGTTCAGTTTTTAGATTCATACAGATTTATGGCGTGTAGCATTGAAAAATTAGCATCGTACTTGGAAAGCGATGAAAAACAAATAACTCGTAAGCATTGAAATAATGCAACGGAATTCAAGCTTCTGACTAGAAAGGGGGTTTACCCATATGATTATACCGATTGTTGGATGAAACTTGACGAGACTGAGCTACCATCCAAAGAGCAGTTTTATTCTAGGCTAAATAATGAGGAAATTTCTGAAGATTCATACGCTCACGCCATGAATGTCTGGAAAACTTTCAAAATATCAACGTTAGGAGAATATTCAGATTTATATCTCAAAATCAATGTTCTCCTTTTAGCTGACATTTTCGAAAATTTCCGACGCAGCCGTCTATCGATATATAATTTAGATCCGTTGCACTATTATACAGCTCCTGGACTCGCTTTCGATGCGATGCTTAAGTTAACAGGCATTGAACTCGAACTCATCACTGACGTTGATATGCTATTGTTTATTGAAAAAGGTATCAGAGGAGGTCTTGCTCAATGCTCAAATCGCTATGCAAAAGCAAGTAATCGATACATGGGAGAGGATTTTGACTCATTGAAGCTTGAATCATACTTAATGTATTTCGATGTAAACAATCTTTCTGGCGCAGCTATGGTTCAGGCTTTGCCATATGCTGGATTCGAGTGGGTGGAAAACTTTAATAAATCGGATATCGACAATATCCCTGCTGATTCTCATACAGGTTACATATTCGAGGTTGATTTAGAATAGCCCAAGGAGCTGCACGAATCTCATAAAGACTTACCACTTTGTCCGCACCATTACAGGCCACCCACCTCCAAAAATATAAAATTAATGACAACGCTATTAGAAAAAGAAAAATATATAATTCATTATCGAAACTTGCAGCAGTGTCTCAACTTGGGCTTGAAATTAAAGAAAATTCATAGAGTTTTAAAATTCCAACAGAAACCATGGATGAAGCCATACATTGATTTAAATACTGGATTGAGACAAAAAGCTACCAATGCGTTTCATAAAAACTTGTATAAACTACTCAATAATGCAGTTTTCGGGAAAACAATGGAGAATGTGAGAAAGCATCGAGAAGTGAAGCTTGTTACTGAGTGGAGTGGTCGGTATGGAGCTCGAGCTATAATCGCTAGGGCTACTTTCTACAGCTGCACTGTATTTGACGATGATGTGGTCATCATCGAGCTCAACAGAGCAAAGGTGAAGTTTAATAAGCCATTGTATGCGGGGTTTTCAATCCTTGACCTATCAAAAATTTATATTTATGATTTCCATTATGAGTATATGAAAAAACAGTTTGGGCAAAAAGCTCAATTGATGTACACCGACACTGATAGTCTTATATATAATATTACAGTGCCTAATATATATGATGTTATGAAGCTCGACATAAACAAATTTGATACCTCCGATTATCCTGTTGACAATCCTTATGGGATGCCTTTAGCAAATAAAAAGGTGCTAGGGGTAATGAAGGATGAGAATAATGGCCACATCATGGAAGAATTTGTGGGCTTGCGCGCCAAACTATACGCTTACAAGGTTTGTGATGATGATGTGGAAAAAAAGCGTGCTAAAGGTGTTCGAGGGTCTACGTTAAAAAGAATCGGATTCAATGATTATAAAAATTGTCTTTTCCAGCATGAGAATCTTGTTAAAACACAAAATTTAATGCAGGCGAAGAAGCATATAGTGCAAACTGTTAGACAAAGAAAAGTCGCTTTGAGCTGGAATGACGACAAACGAGCTCTCTCCGCTGATACGACTGATACTCTACCTTAGGGTTATGAGTTTAATACAAAAGAATGTTTGTAGCTTGAAAAATAAATTTAAAAAATTTGAAAAAAATTAAAAATGCGATAAGGCGGCGTGGTAAACTGTGAATGGTATAAAAACTGTGAATACATTGTATATGAACTAATAAAATTGATACGCTGGAGAAAATAATCGATTTTAAAAAAAGATGTATTATTGAAGCCGACTTTTTCCCAATTCCCGTCCAACAAAATAATCCTGTGAGAGATGGGATAGGAGGTGGCGATTGAAAAGATCAATAATGTTCATTCGTTAAAATATTTTATTACACATCAGATTTTCTTATCCAGCTATTGTGGGAGTCGTCGAAACCCAGCCATTTTACAAACATTTTATTTCTGCGTTTCTTCAATACTCGTTCAATCAGATAAATATCGGGATTTTCAACTCTAAGTAGCTCTTGCTCATAAAAACCGCCGGCGATGGGTTCATCTTGATTGTCCTTGGGACCGAACGTCACAGGGTTCGTATTTTTCACTTGATGTATTGTAAATATTTCCGTTGTCCGTTTGGAGTATAACCCTTGGCAAATATATTTTTGAATTTGCTTATCCTCACTTTGTCAACGCATCGAAATTTCGTCGACCTTTTTTTCAACGGTTCTCGAGTCGTGAAAACGCGTTGTAAAAGCTGCTTCTCATTCTCCGAGTTGACGTCTTTCGGCTTTATTTCAATTGTGCGATGTACACTACTGTTATATTCGGAAATCAAATTTTTGAGAATATCGGTCCACTTGTAGCTTCCACGAAGACTAAATTGCAGACACATTTTATTTTTCAAGGTACGATTATAACGCTCGAAAATTGATGCTTTCAAATTACTGTATGTCGAGTACATATGAATATTATACTTTTTCATGAGAGTTTGAAAATCGGCATTATAAAACTCTTTGCCTTGATCAACATGTAGGTTCTCTGGTATGCGTCCCTTTGCAAGTATAGATCTCATGGCGCTCGTTGTATCTTTAGCATTCTTGCTCCTCATTGGCACGGCCCAGGCAAACTTGGAGAAGACAACGATGACGGTTAGGAGAAATTTATGATTGCCGTTTTGCCGCGCGTAAGCCAACATGTCCACAAGGTCCGCTTGCCAAGTCTCATCCAAGCCTCGTATATCCACATGCCGACGAGGATAGTTTCTGTGTGCGGGCTTATGTAGTTCCTGCACCAGCGCTCGCTTCTTCTCGCTCATTTTTCCTCAAGGATGTTTAATCGAGCGTCAAGCTGGGAAAACATGCTAAGCATGGACACTCGTAGGTTTTTCGTACCGGCATTCGGAGTTTTGAGAATTTCTTTTATCTCGGTTGTAAGATCTTCAGTTATTTGCGCACTAACTCTCTCTATTTTATTCCGTAAGTCGGTATTTAACGTGTCGCATTTATCTTTTATAGTAGTTTCAAAACCTTCAACCAATAGCGTTCTACTTTCATTTATTTCCTCACGTAAGTTCTTAGTTACGTTTAGGGCTTTAGTATTCAGCACCTTTAAGCTGATAGCGTCATGGTCCGCTTCGGGAATTCCAACGTTGCAGAGTCGCTTGTTTTCCAAATCGTAATGTCCGCCTTTTGTAATCATGAATCCAATGCCAGGAGGATCGCGATTGAGCGCACTTTTATTATCCAGCTGCCGTCCAAACACGTCGACACTCATTTTGTGAATGCGCGAAATTGCGATGATGAATGTATTAATAAATGATTTGAGCCTCACGCAATTCTTCGATAATCGATATTATTTCATTCAAGTGAGATAAGTTTCCAGCTGCTTGAGATGCGAGGAGTAAACGTAGGCGGTCCACTAGTTCATTGGGATCGTCCCAATAAATATAATCGAATCTCGCGTCTTTTCTAGCCACTTTATACTTTGGCATACCTTTACCCGTGTGCGTATCAACTATTTTCGCGATATAAGTCTTGAATTTCAAATATTTATCCGTCCGTATTGCTTCATCTGCTTTATAATATTTCTTATGGGCACTCGTGGCAATTACAATGTTCTCATAATTTTTCAAATCGTTGGATGTCAGATCCTTAACGCGGGGCACTTTTTTGGACAACAGTTTCACTAATCCAACAGTTTTTGGATAATTTTTATCTCGTACACGAATATGCTGAGAATCAAAAAAGATTGGAGAATCTCCAATCATTAATTTATTGTTAGCGAGATTTCGTACACCGTATGCGACATCCAAGGCTGATTTTCTATTTGTCTGCAGCAATACTACATACTCATTTATTAATTCATCAACATTGACAGCTGTATCCTCAACCTCCTCCTGCTCTCTCTCTTCATCACCGTATGCAGACTGGAAAGACAAATCTTCCAACATTGGATCATCTTTAACTTCATGGTTGCCATCCTCAATATGTTCTTCTTCAATACGATCTTTGATTTCCTCCTTAAGTTCCTGTTTCATCTCTGGCGTCTCGTTTTTCCGCATCACCAATTTTTCCAATGGCGTGACTATTGGCTTGAAGACATTTTGCATTGCCTGTTCAGCATTGTCTTTTCCGATTTTTATCATCCGATGTTTTCGTCGGATTGCATCGCTCGCTTTGACGATTTGACGCAATACGTCTTTCTTCTCCTTCAAAAGTTTATTCACGTTGCTACCCTCGAGTCAGAGATGATACTGTCTCCAATGAACGTTTACTTATGACTGAGAAAAGAATCGAACCCTCGTCTATATCTACCCTCATTCATTTGACTATCCTTGTCAATCGTGATGAATCCATACTTGTCGTCATTCCAGCATTCTGAACACATATTTTTAAACTGTGTATATGACATATCAGTATTGACATGATCATTGTACACATGTTTAAGGTTCATCTCATCTTGCTTAAATAGAACCACAAAATTCGTATTGTCACGCACGAGGTGTTTAGGAATACGAGCATAGGTCTGGCAAAGATAGAAACAATCGACATTTTTGTGTCGCCCCATGGCGAAAAAGGCTCTAATATTGTCCTGTTTTTCACATGCCACGTCGTCGAAGATAAATATTGAGTTGGGGTGTGCATCGCTTGGTGTCACCACCTGTTCGTGCTCATTGAATGGAAAATATTCAACACCGCTCACAGGCTCGAGTAATCGTGCGAGCAATGTATATTTTGGTTGATTGAGGGATTTAGAATAAAGGTAAACGTTCTCGAATCTCAGACCATTAGGATGCGTTATGAGGGAGAGTAAGGCGTTCGTTTTACCGCAGTTCGAGGGGCCACAGAATACTGCCCGAATGCTATTAGGCAACAAATCGCCATGACGTTTTTCACGTGGTTCACCTCCCCGCATAAATTCATCGAAATTCATTACAGGCAGTACATCCGTCCCCATCCTGAGAACGACTAATGGGGGAAAAAAATATAAATAGGGTTTTATGGGGATTATTCACCAGTCGAGCAGTCGTCCCCGATATGATCGGTCATGCTTTGGTCAGTAGTCTGATTGACAAGCTCCCTGTTGAGCTCCATCTACCTGAGTATCAGTATTGCGGAACTATTACAAAATTATCTAAACGTCTTGCACGAGGCGATCGAGGTATTAATCCATTGGATGCAGCCTGCAAGCAGCACGATATTGCATATTCAAAAGAAACTAGCCTCGAAGCGAGAACTTTGGCCGATAAAGTACTGGCTGAGCAGGCTTGGAAACGAGTATACGCCAAAGACGCGGGTATTGCCGAGAGAGCAAGTGCTTGGGGCGTGGCAAACATCATGAAGGCCAAAACTAAACTAGGCATGGGGCATTGCGTGAAAAAAACATAATTAGGCATGGGACAGAATAAAATCGTTGATGAGAAAAGCCGCGGTCGAAAGGGTGCTCGGAAAGGTAGCAAGAAGGCTAAAAGTAAATTGCGCATTCTACCAGCGCCTCGTAAAATGGGGTGGTTTTTGCCGCTCCTCCTGCCAATATTTGCCGGTCTAAGTGCCGCTGGAGACCTGTCAGGTGGCGCATTGTATTTAAAGATTTTTATCGAGATAATTAAAAATCACAATTTTCATTCCTTAGACCATATGAGTATTTCTGACTATTTGGGTCATTGCGAGGACGATCACGCCGTAGCTGGCATCCAGGTCGGTCGCACCATAGTTCTTGCTGTCCAGGTCGATCGCGCCATAGTTTCTGGCGTCCAGGTAAACCATGCCATAGGTTTTGGCGTCCAGGTCGATCGCACCATACTTCTTGGTGTCCAGGTCGATCGCACCATAGTTCTTGACGTCCAGGTCAATCACGCCATAGTTCTTGGGGTCCAGGTTTATCACGTCATAGTTCTCGGATTTCAGGTCAATAGAGCCATAGTTCTTGGCGTCCAGGTCAATCGCACCGTAGTTCTTAGCGTCAAGGTTGATCGCGCCATGGTTCATGGCATCCAGGTTGATCGCGCCATAGTTCTTGCTGTCCAGGTCAATCGCGTAATAGTTATGGTGTCCAGGTTGATCGCGTCATGTTTTTTGGCGTCCAGGTTGATCACACCACAGTTCTTGGCATCCAGGTCGATCACACCATAGTTCTTGGTGTCCAGGTTGATCGCGTCATAGTTTTTGCCGTCCAGGATCATCGCGCCATAGTTTTTGGCGTCCAGGTCGATCGTGCCATAATTCTTGGTGTCCAGGTCGATCGCACCGTAGTTATTGGTGTCCAGGTTGATCGCGTCATAGTTATAGGTATCCAGGTTGATCGTGGCATACTTTTTGGCGTCCAGGTTGATCGGACCACGGTTCTTGGCGTCCAGGTTGATCGTACCACGGTTCTTGGCGTCCAGGTTGATCGCACCATAGTTCTTGGCATCCGGAGGATCACACCATAGTTCTTGGTGTCCAGGTTGATCGCGTCATAGTTTTTGCCGTCCAGGATGATCGCGCCATAGTTTTTGGCGTCCAGGTCGATCATGCCAGAATTCTTAGTGTCCAGGTCGATCGCACCGTAGTTATTGGTGTCCAGGTTGATCGCGTCATAGTTATTGGTATCCAGGTTGATCGTGGCATACTTTTTGGCGTCCAGGTTGATCAGACCACGGTTCTTGGTGTCCAGGTTGATCACGTCAAAGTTTTTGCCGTCCAGGATGATCTCACCATAGTTTTTGGCGTCTAGGTCGATCGTGCCATAATTCTTGGCGTCCAGGTCGATCGCACCGTAGTTATTGGTATCCAGGTTTATCGTGGCATACTTTGTGGCGTCCAGGATGATCGGACCACGGTTCTTGGTGTCCAGGTTGATCGCACCATAGTTCTTGGCATCCAGAACGATCACACCATAGTTCTTGGTGTCCAGGTTGATCGCGTCATAGTTTTTGCCGTCCAGGATGATCGCGCCATAGTTTTTGGCGTCCAGGTCGATCGTGCCATAATTCTTGGCGTCCAGGTCGATCGCACCGTAGTTATTGGTATCAAGGTTGATCGTGGCATACTTTGTGGTGTCCAGGATGAACGGACCACGGTTCTTGGTGTCCAGGTTGATCGCACCATAGTTCTTGGCATCCAGGTCGATCACAACATAGTTCTTGGTGTCCAGGTTGATCGCGTCATAGTTTTTGCCGTCCAGGATGATCGCGCCATAGTTTTTGGCGTCCAGGTCGATCGTGCCATAATTCTTGGCGTCCAGGTCGATCGCACCGTAGTTATTGGTATCCAGGTTGATCGTGGCATACTTTGTGGCGTCCAGGATGATCGGACCACGGTTCTTGGTGTCTGGGTTGATCGCACCATAGTTCTTGGCATCGAGGTCGATCACACCATAGTTCTTGGTGTCCAGGTTGATCGCGTCATAGTTTTTGCCGTCCAGGATGATCGCGCCATAGTTTTTGGCGTCCAGGTCGATCGTGCCATAATTGTTGGCGTCCAGGTTGATCGCACCGTAGTTATTGGTATCCAGGTTGATCGTGGCATACTTTGTGGCATCCAGGTTGATCGGACCACGGTTCTTGGTGTCCAGGTTAATCGCATCATTATTTTTGCCGTCTAGGTCAATCGAACCATAGTTCTGGATGTCTAGGTCGATCGCGCCATAGTTATTCGCAAAACTGTGGTGCGATCAACCCGGACGCCAAAAACTATGACGCGATCAACTTGGACAGCAAGAACTACGGTGCGATCGACCAGGACGCCAAAAAGTATAGCGCGATCAACCTGGATGCCATGAACCATGGCGCGATCAACCTGAACCCTAAGAACTATGGTGCGGTTGACCTGGACGCTGAGAACTATGGCTCGATTGACCTGAAATCCAAGAACTACGACGTGTTCAACCTGGACCCCAAGAACTATGGCGCGAACGAACTGGACAGCAAGAACTATGGTGCAATCGACCCGGATGCAAAAAACTATGACGCAATCAACCTGGACGCCAAGCAATACAGTGCGATCGACCTGAATGGCAAAAACTATGACGCTATCAACCTGGACAGCAAGAACTATGGTGCGATCGACCTGGACGCCAAGAACTATGGTGCGATCGACCTGGATGCCAAGAACTATGGTGCGATCAACCTGGACGCCAATAACTATGATGCGATCAACCTGGACACCAATAACTATGACGCGATTGACCCGGACCGCAAAAACTATGGTGCGATCGACCTGGACGCCACGAAGTATGGCGCGATCGACCTGGACGCAAAAAAATATGACGCAATCAACCTGGACGCCAAGAACTGTGTTGCGATCGACCTGGACGGCAAAAACTATGACGTTATCAGCCTGGACAGCAAGAACTATGGTGCGATCGACCGGACGCCATGAAGTATAGCGCGATCGACCTGGATGCCAAAAACTATAGCGCGATCAACCTGGATGCCATGAAACATGGCGCGATCAACTTGGACGCCGAGAACTATGGCTTGATTGACCTAAAATCCAAGAACTACGACATGATCAACCTGGACCCCAATAAATATCGCGCGATCGACCTGGGCGCGAGAAACTATGGCACGGTCGACCTGGACACGGTAAACCATGGCACGTTCGACCTGGACGCGGAAAACTATTGCGCTGTCGACCTGGACTCCAAGAGTTATCACGTGATCAACCTGGGCGCCAAGAACTGTGGCGCGATCGACCTGGACAGCAAGAACTATGGTGCGACCGACCTGGATGCCAGCTACGGCGTGATCGTCCTCGCAATGACCCAAATAGTCAGAAATACCCATACGGTCTAAGAAATGAAACTTGTGATTTTTAATTATCTCGATAAAAATTTTTAAATACAATCAATAGTTGTTGTAATTAGCTTGGGAAATGATATCAATTACATTTTCGAATTATACATAGGTAAAAAAATCTTGTTAATTACATTTGGGCATTGCCTTTACAGTAAAATTTCATGCTAAATACAATTGTAACTTGTAACTAGTCAAAACCTGAACTCTAAATACTTTTAATTTGTATTTAGAAGATAATTTAAATACTTTTAATTTGTATTTAGAAAAAATTCTAAATACTAAATACTTTTCATTTGTATTTAGGAAAAAAATCTAAATACTAAATACTTGTATTTTGTATTTAGAAGAAAATCTAAATATTAAATACTTTCAATTTGTATTTAGAAAAAAATCTAAATATTAAATACTTTTAATTTGTAATTAGAAAAAAATTTCAATACTTATTACTTTTAATTTGTAATTAGAAAAAAATCTAAATACTTATTCCAATTGTAATTTGTAACTAGAAAAAATCTAAATACAAATTAGATTTTTAAATTGTAATTAGAAAAGATTCTAAATACTAATCACTTCTAATTTATAATTAGAAAAAAATTCAAATACTAATTAATTGTAATTTGTAATTAGAAAAAATCTAAATACAAATTACTATTGTAATTAGTATTTTGAAAAAATTTGAATACTAATTACAATTGTAATTTGTATTCAGAGTGTAATTAATTACAAAATTGCCCAACTCTGTATACGAGACGTATGCAAACTTTCAGAATACTTATTACAACAGGGAAGCGGATCCGTGGTTAAAAAAATCCGAGTTCCTAAAGTATGCCCCTCTAGTCGTCATCGACTGTTCGAAGCAGAACGATTCTCTCAAGTCAGGCCCCGTTGTCATTCGTCTCGAATTTGAAGCAAGAAATAATATTCCTGCTAATACATCCGCGTATTGCTTGATTCTACATGATCGTATTCTTGAGTACAATTCAATAAGTGGTGGGGTAAAAAAATTTGTATAAAACCTTCAAAGATGAACCGACTCTCTTCAGTCAGCGCCATGGACTTTATCGTCGATTTTCAAGGCTTCAGGAGACCCATAAACGAATTTGTGCTCAAAGAAATAGTAATTGTCGAAATCTCTGAAAACGCCGAACCCCTGACGTTTTTCTTCAAACCTCCAACCCCATGGAACTCTCTACCAGCGAAGTACAAAACGATGAATTCATGGCTGGAACGAAATGTTCATGGAATACGATGGAATTCAGGCTACACGCCGTACGAAGCTGCTAGAACAACAATTCGAGCTATCTTGAAACAAGCCCGAACCATCTACGTGAAGGGATAAGAGAAGAGGACGTGGTTAGCGCAATTCATGGATTCGTCGGCACATATTGTCGATATGGAAACTCTCGACTGTCCATCATTGCAGAAATTATCAAACAACAGAGGATGTTCTCATCACCCCCACGACCCAAAATATAATTGTGCCAACGCAAACGTGAAATGTTTAAGGAGCTGGTACATTAGGCATTGTGTAAACGCAGGATTTTTGAAATAAATAAAAACATTTTATTGAAAAATATATGTGTGTTTTTTATTGAAATAAACCATAGAAAATTGTTTTACATATTTGGTTTCAATCCAACTTATACATTTTGCACCACATGTCATCTATAATGTTTTTTTTTTTACTTTTTCAACCATGTGCACTTATGGATTCAAACACTTTTTTCAGTGCCACCATCGTTCGCGTAGAGTCACGACCCCATAGTAGGCGCGATGGATTGATGGTTCGATGGCGTCAGATGCGTTTGAATTCTACGCTGTTATATTTCCCACCGAAGTAGTTCATATAGAGTTGATTTGTATGTGCAGCGTCAATCATCTCTTTGAATATTTCTTTGTTCTCGTCGAACGCTTTCACGAATCTTGCAGGTATGAATACGGAGAAATCGTTGGTGATATCCGCCACGATCCTCCTCCCGAATTTCGTTTCGACTATTCTCAGGTCGGAGATCGGATGATCTGCCTGAACGGAGAGTTCAGCTAATTTTTTTGTTGGCAAAAATTCCACCATTGTTCCCACCTTGTTGATACTTGTGAAATCCATTTCGACTTATTGATGTATTCTTCAATGTATTTATAATGAAGCACAGATCAGACCTCGTACGTATAAGATTTTTCAATTCTTCGATATTTATTAAAAGCAAGAGCAATCGTTTTTTTAGCTCACGTCGCCTGTCTTGCATGTCAACTGGTGCAGTTCAGACGTGCATCTTGATATTATTTAGGCCCTCCAAATTCCCAACCCTCACCAACTCTCAATTCTAGGACCCAATAGGATTTTCCACACTTTCCTCCGCCCACACTTTGCGGCGACACATTTGACGATTCCGTACAGAGGGTGCAGGGCCATCGATATGAGTCATGATGTGGGGCGTATTTTAATGTTCCATACAAGGCAGATATGACATAATTTCGGCGTCTGCACGAAGATTTTCGGGTAAACGATCATAAACAATATGAATTGATCGACTAAAATATTTTAAAATCATAGGCTTCGTTATATTCTTAAGATCACCCCTCGATAATTCCCACGGGTATTTGTCTCCGAGAACGCCATCAGAATATCCGTCCATGTTGATAGCAAGAACGCAACTAAGCGCGTCATAGCGGCATTCCATGAACATCAAAGCCTTATTTTCCGGCGATTTGTCACAATATGTGAACACTGTGCAGGCTCAAGCGTGTTCAGACATGCAAGATGGCATCACCCGCTCTCGAAGGTAATGGGAGGGCTCGAAACAGGTCGAAACACGTCGAAGGCGCATATCAGTATACCATTTTCCGTTAATTTTTTTTCTCCCTCAATACAGATTCAATCAGTTTGCCGCATTTTTTAATTCTTAATCTAAATCGCTCACGATCACGTGCAACTTCTTCCCACCGGCCTCGGCGAGCGGCTCTATACGCATAATCCCATGCATACATCACGTGAATTTGAGTTCGAGTATCGAATCGAACGTGCTTTTTCATATTTTCAATCTCCTCTTCGTCCCAATTTCATCGCGGTTTGAAAAAATATCTGCCGCAGCACCCTGCGCTACCTCTGCTCACGCACCAGTCAGTGATAGGGAAACGCTTATATAAATTCGGCCAGAAGAATACCTGTTAGGGGCATTTCAATGTTTTTCCTTCAGGTGCCGAGGACCGGCGAGACACTATCATAGGCGCCTCTAAGATTTTATGTTCGGTCTTTTCCAGACTGCGTCTGGAAAAGGCCTGTGTCTGGTCCTTAGCACACAAACAGAAATGATTTATGACCAACGATAAGGTTGCGACAAACAGATGCACTAGCCCGGGAGGGTAGCGTCGTGTGCGGTTGAAAGGTCTAACGCTCCGACGCACTATTTACTTGTTAGAGATAACAACATTCCAATGCCAGCATGAAAGACAAGCTGCACTGCAGCTGCCAGAAATAGCGGCATTCTAATACCACCCTCAAAACTAGCCCCCCTCCCCCCCCTGCAGAGACGCCAGTCTAACAGATAATCATCAATCAAATGCCGCCTTGAAAAATTAGGCGCACCACCGCTTCCAGAGATAGCGGCACTCCAATACCACCCTCAAAGCTAGCCCACCGCTCCACCCCCTCCCAATGTCTCGACCCATAAGAGATTAGGTGCCCTCCAGTTGTTAGAGATAGCAACTTTCGAATGCTGACATCAAATCAGCCCCCACCCCTCCCGAGTTCATGTCTCGGCTAAGTGGTTCATTTCTGAGCTAAAAAATGTCGGTAAATGTCGGGGTAGGGATCTTGACCCAGAACCGGCCCTGTTTCTCTACTGTCCAGAATTCTCTCCGTGTATTTTCCAGCAAGACAAGGCAATAATATTTTTTTTCGTCGAGTTCGCCCATTTTTATTTTCCTATAACTTTGAGAGAACTTTTGTTGATTTCATAACAAACCACAGAAAAATTGGCACGGTGAGGAATCCATATCTTCCAAGTGTTTTCTAAGGTTAACTGATGAAAACACTTGCTACTTACGACAAATATTCGACGTTATCCAACGCCCCTATTAAATTTATTGGAAAAACATTGAATATACATTATTTACCGTGTATCACCGTGGGGGTCAAAGTAGATAAATTTATCTAAAATGTTAATATCATTATCTGTGTAAATGTATGTGTAAATCGTTTTCTGTTCGGAAATACCAAGGTATTTTGTGAGGTCCCAACTTTTGACTTTACATAGATTGAATTTACATAGATAATGATATTAACTTTTTAGATAAATTTATCTAAGACATTTTAGATAAATTTATCTAAAATGTTGATATCATTATTTGTGTAAATGTATGTGTAAATCGTTTTCTGTTCGGAAATACCAAGGTATTTTGTGAGGTCCCAAATTTTTACTTTACACAGATTGAATTTACACAGATAATAAATCAGATAATAAAACAGATAAATTTATCTAAAATGTTAATATCATTATCTGTGTAAATGTATGTGTAAATCGTTTACTGTTCGGAAATACCAAGGTATTTTGTGCGGTCCCAACTTTTGACTTTACACAGATTGAATTTACACAGATTATGATATTAACATTTTAGATGAATTTATCCAAAATGTTAATATCATTATCTGTGTAAATGTATGTGTAAATCGTTTTCTGTTCGGAAATACCAAGGTATTTTGTGAGGTCCCAACTTTTGACTTTACACAGATTGAATTTACACAGATAATGATATTAACTTTTTAGATAAATTTATCTAAGACATTTTAGATAAATTTATCTAAAATGTTGATATCATTATTTGTGTAAATGTATGTGTAAATCGTTTTCTGTTCGGAAATCCCAAGGTATTTTGTGAGGTCCCAAATTTTTACTTTACACAGATAATAAATCAGATAATAAAACAGATAAATTTATCTAAAATGTTAATATCATTATCTGTGTAAATGTATGTGTAAATCGTTTACTGTTCGGAAATACCAAGGTATTTTGTGCGGTCCCAACTTTTGACTTTACACAGATTGAATTTACACAGATTATGATATTAACATTTTAGATAAATTTATCCAAAATGTTAATATCATTATCTGTGTAAATGTATGTGTAAATAGTTTACTGTTCGGAAATACCAAGGTATTTTGTGAGGTCCCAACTTTCGACTTTGACCCCCACGGTTATACACGGTAAATAATGTATATTCAATGTTTTTCTGATAAATTTAATGGGGGCGTTGGATAACATCGAATATTTGTCGTAAGTAGCAAGTGTTTTCATCAGTTAACCTTAGAAAACACTTGGAAGATATGGATTCTCCACCATGCCAATTTTGCTGTGGTTTGTTATGAAATCAACGAAAGTTCTCTCAAAGTTATAGGAAAATAAAAATGGGCGAACTCGACGAAAAAAAATATTATTGCCTTGTCTTGCTGGAAAATACACGAAGAGAATTCTGGACAGCTTCAAAATAGATGAGATTATAAAGTATATTGGAAAACCTAAATTTTATGTTAAGGTTTTTTTTTTGTGCAATGGATCGTTTTATATGTAAAATGGATATAAAAAAAAATTCATATCCAAATTTGTGGGTGTAAAATCAGATTTAAAAATTTGAAAAAAATTCAGCTTGCTTTTGACACTCGAATAACCTTTAAAAAAATGTTCCATAATATTCCGAGATCGCACGATTTTTTAGTGGCCCACTTGGTGTGGTTTGCTTCATATATTTCTCATATATTCCAGATATAGGCCGAGTATTGCATATATGGAACATATAATTCAAATATACTGTAAATATATTTTTGCATATATGTCAACCATATAAATTTCCATGGGGGTGATATCAGCTCACCCGAGGCTCACATCAGATTGTGGTAACGAAATTGAACTGGGATTTCATATGAGATCTCTTCTGAGTTCTCATATCAGATCTTTTGTCAGAACTGGTGTGTAATGTTATATAAGATCTCATATGAGTTCTCATGTCGAATCTTTTGTCAGATCTCGCGTGTAATGTCATATGAGATCCTATACCAGATCTCAGATCGTATTTTATGCGAGATCTTATCTTAGATCTCATGATTCCAAATTTTACTTGAAATGTATAAAAATAATAGGTGAGTCAGAAATCGGTATATTTTTGGAACGCAAAACATTGT
The DNA here is from genome assembly GCA_963564615.1 of Rhorus exstirpatorius. Classification (NCBI taxonomy): domain Eukaryota; kingdom Metazoa; phylum Arthropoda; class Insecta; order Hymenoptera; family Ichneumonidae; genus Rhorus; species Rhorus exstirpatorius. The sequence continues at coordinate 22,123 of CAUXCA010000060.1, forward strand.
ATGATCAAATTGGAAAAATATATTCAATTTTTTGTCTCGACTTTACCGTACATATTATGCAAACATTATATATATATTGTTTAGGAAAGAAACCTGTTTATTGTCTGACCAAATTAATGATTTTTTTAATAGGACCTGAATTTTTCTTGATAAATTTTATGAATATTCTTGATAAATTTAATTCTTGATAAATTCTATGAATATTGATCATTTTGTATAATCTTATAAAATTATATCTTAGTTGATAAACTTATTTGAAATTATATTCTTCCCATCAGTTTCATATAATTTGATTCATGAACGTAAATGAAATTTTATAAGATTATCCAAAGGTGTGCAGAATTATTCTAATATATTTATATCCATACATTCGTATGATAATATAATCGTATTAAGATCAAATCGAGATATAATTTCACGAATTCACATATCACGAAAAAGGTCGTACGTAAGATTATATTTCACTTCATTATCTATAGATTATTCTATTGTCTTCTTATATTCTATTTTATTATATTTGTGACTTGTTTTAACACACACTATTCTATGGAAAATCATATGACTTTGTTCTATATTTTATTCAATATGTATATTGTTCGACCGCAATGCCTTTTAGATATTATATTATATTTAGTAGGTGATTTTTTATTTTATGACAAAGATAATTATTTAATGATCATACTGCAGCTGCTTCCGTACGAGGTGCTTATAAGGTTTGCGTACATCTTGAACGAAGCGTTGTAATGTTTCATTCATAGTCAGTTTATGCCGGGTCTTGTCTGTCACAGAGTAACGGTGTTTGTCCAGATAGTGCTTCAGTAACTCTAAGGTATAGCGGCATAGAGTTAGTTGTTTGAATACGACCAGAAAGTATAAAATGGCTTACAAGGCCATTAAATAAGTGTTATAATACCTTTGAACAATTGAAGCTTGTCCGCCTCAAATTCTTTTCGTGGAGATCTACCTGCGAAAGACACAGACACCTTGTTAAGCTTGAAACAGCGGTTCATTATTCCGGTTTCTCCCTAAATAATGGCGGCCGTATCCCTAATAACAGTTGTAGGCTTTTGGGCCATGACGTTGTCCCAACTCTCTTCGCCGATGAATACGTCCAACCCCAGATAAACCTGAAAATGTAGAAATTTAATGCAACAATGTTTTGGTATTTTCTGAAAATGATGAGTTTTGAAATTGGTTCTGTAAGCTACCTACTTATATAAACAGATTGTTTTACCTCGAAATTGACGATGTTAAATCTCCTTAAGCCGTGGCGTTCAAAGTTTATCTTCTCTCCAATCGCTAAAAGTAGGTAATTCATCTCGTAAGTTTGAGAAATCTTATCATGACACACAAAGTTTATGTACAAAAAGGGAACAAAGTTGGTTGTCAAAGTCTATTCAAAATCATCAGAGTAAATTTGACGTACTTTGAACTCACATAAATTCAAATAAAAAACGTGAAAAAAATCGTTCGATCCATATCTGAATATAGCATGCTGCCAAAAAATTGTGGCAATTACATTTTTTTAGTAGATCGAAATGACAGTGATAGCTAACCATACCAGAGGTTTCTATAGCAGTTTTGGAGAACAAGATTTTTTTTCTTTGCCACACTTTGTTCTGTAGAGTATGTTATGTTGACATTTATTCAAAGTAGCATATAAAGTAAAATATAGCGAATCGAAATTAGATCTGCTCCTCCTAATTTCCACTGAATATATACACATTAGCGTTTCTTGAGATGTTCTGGAGTTTTTACATTCATCAGGTGTTCTAAAACAGAATTTGCATTTTGAAAATAAAAGTTGATGAACGTCCAAAGCCACAAAAACAGATTACGTTAAAATTTATATACTTTATTACCCAAATGGCTTGCTACAATATTTTGTCCACCGGATGTTCCTTCAAATGATGGTCTGATATTGCGGTCCGTTTGTTTATTATGAGCCACTTCTTGCGGTCTCCAATCACCATCAAGCTGTTCCTCGTGTCTTTCTTCTCGAAAATTATTGTCTTCTTCATGTTCTTGTTCTCTATTTCCCAATTTTATGCGATCATTTGGAGCTGTAGGTTGGCGAGCCCTAGTCGGTCGTCGCTGTAATATCTCGGTCCCACCTTTCATTGCTTTCTGTCTCTTGGAATGTACAAATGGTCGGATTTTGAGATGCGTTTGTGTATTCTAAGCCACTTCTTGCGGTGTCAAATCACCATTGAGCTGTTCCTCATGTCTTTCATCTCCAAAATTATTGTCTTCTTCGTCATGTTCTTGTTCTCTATTTTCCAAATTTATGCGATCATTTGGAATTGTAGATTGGCAAGCCCTAGTCTGTCGTCCCTGTAACACCTCGGTCCTATCTTCCGTTGTTTTCTATATCTTATTAGAATCTACACATAAAAAATGGGCAACGACTATGATCTTCATGATACTTGTCGAGAAGAAAAGACTTATCAAAATTATCACCAGTGTGTCGACAGTGAATCAAAATCAATGTTTCACTGGATGTATATAAATGTTATTTAAATGAATACAATCAGATATTTATCATGATGAAGATATGTATTGTACAGGAAAAGAATATGAAGTGAACCGATATTAAGATTGTCTAATCATAAATGTAGAGCGTCGCGAAAAATGAAATGAAAACGAACAAACCCCACGGTTATCACTTGTGAACTTCAATTCCTAATGTAACTTCTAGTACAATGCCACACCTACTTTGTGATTCGGTATGGTGAAACTTTAGCAATCTTGTGATTCGCACCAAAAATTTTATTAATGATTTAATGATGACAATCAATCACCAATGTTAAAAAATTTCACTTTGACATGATTTTTGAATTGATATTACCTGGTTCCGTTTGATCTGGCTCAACATCGTCGTCGTCTGAATCCACAACTTTTTTGCGATTGTCAACCTGCGTTTGGCCATAAAATTTTTGTAGTTCCTCGTCGGCTTTCTCAGCTTTTCGTTTATGAGTACGTTCCTTAAGCTTCTACAATATGATTAATGTTTGGTAATCAGTGTACATATTTTGAAAAAACCAGGCTTATATCTTACACCACTTGCAAGAGAGCTTATGAGATTAGCGGCAAGATTCTTATGTCAGGTTTTCAGAAATGGGTACCCTGCTAACACAGAACGTTATAAAAACGTCGTTAAGACGATTTCAAAAACATGCAAAAACATCTCTTTTGAATGGTCGAAAAAACGTCTTCTGAACGTTATTTTGGCCGCAACTTTTTCCCAAAAACTTTACAGAAGATGAAAGAAACGTGTTAAGAGTCATCAAGCGAGGGCATACGAAGCGCCAAGTGGCAATAAGCGGACTAAAAATTCCCTCGATGTTTATATTCGAAGTGTAGCCGAAAATACAATAGTATTTCACGATTAAACATAACAGATAAATTTGTTCGAGTTGTAAAATATACGGTCTGGTCCTCTGCTCCGTGGAATTTTTTTTTTTGAGGCACAATAAATTATCGAAAACTCGAGGCGGTTGTCGTTTGCCACGACGCTTTTCTCACCAACTGACAAGATCATTTTATTATTAATTTCACGCACATCTGCCACTCTTTATCGGACCAAAGCGTACTGCTCGCCGCTTCACTGCACTTTTTAAAAATATTTCCACCCTATTTCGTTGAGAAACGAAGTAATCATTTCGAATATTGTATCGGAGACGCCAAGTCCGTGCTCACGGCTGTATGACAGTACATGCTATGTATTTAACAGTTCCGGCTACTAACGCTAGGTTCGCTAGTCACGGTTGTCGGTATGAGCGGAAAAGCAGCAGTGATAGCGTAAGCGCAAATTGAGCCCTGAGATAAAATATTTTTTTATTCTTTGACCGAATATTCGTGTAGAATATTGGTTCGTTGACGTAAAGTCAATAAAAGTGGTTTTTGAATTTTTTAGGCATTCTTACCGAAATACTGTCAATAAACAATACAGCAGTATTTTACAATGCAATACTGAAATGCAAATATTCGCGAATTCATCATTTTCAGTTTTATATATTATACATGGTCCGGCTTCAAGGTCACGGTTCGAAGCGTTCCATGTGTGTGTGTGTATGTGGCGTGCCACGTGCGTGTGTGTGTTGCGAGCGAGAGAGAGTGAGAGAGAGAGAGAGGATCCCAAGCGCGAACGCCTGTAACCGCGCTGTTGCCGCGCTACAGGCTACAGAAATACACGGTTGCCGTGCTTCAGACACACGCTGTAGCGGTGGTGGCCCGAGTTTTCTCTCGATGCACGGATTCAGGGATTCGCATCACAACAGCTGACGAGCTGACAGCTGAGCGATATATGGAATGCTTGGGCCGTATGACGGAGCATCTGAGCTATATTTCAATAACAAACTATTGTTATTCACAGCGCTGTGACGGATGTTTTTCTATTAACTAATTATTTGATAACTATTCATTAATAATAATGATTATTATTATTATTTAAATTATTTTATTCTATTTTTGAGGCACATTCATATGAATTAATTTTTGTCAATGTTTTAAGGGTTATAAATGTTTTAATTGTTCAACATTTTTTTCCATACTTTTAAAAATTAAAAAAAAATTATTTTGATCGAGCTTCTATTTTTCAGCCGGGGTATCTTTTTTTCTCCTAGAGGAAGCTTTGTTTTCGAGAAATTTTTTTTTCGAGAACTTCATACCATCACGTTTAAAATTTCCGAAAAAATCGACAAAACACATTTAGAAAAAATGTCTGTTTGCGATATGTGTGATAGTATCAGTGTCCGCGCTATAACTTTCATAAATTTAAAGCTATCGGGCCTACACTCATTTTTGCATTGATGTCTGTACGAGAAGGATGATTGGTATTGCGGGCAATTATTATTCCTTGAAAATTTTGAAATTTTCGAAAAATGTATGCATGCGTTCTAACTTTCGCAAATTTGGCTTTTTATATAAATCGTCTGTGGAGCAAGGATGATTCGAATTGAATTTGGCAGTTTTTCCAAAATTTTTGAATTTTCAAAAAATGTATGTGTGCTCTAAATTTCCAAAATTTGATGCTATCGAGCCTAATCTTTTTACATTAGATTTTGGAAAATTTCAAAAAATGTGCGTGTGCACTCCAACTTTAAAAAAAAAGAAAGGAGAATGAAGTGAATTGAATCTCGCGTAAATTTAATCTTCTCATTAAAATAGGTAATTATTTACTTTAGCTACTGTTTCGAATTTTCGCGTCTTTTTTCGAAAACCCTTCATTTCGGCATCAACAATGATAATCAGGCGGCGGAGCATGAAAAAGTTGAAAAACTAAATAATGAATAAATTTTCAAAATCCGATCTTTGATGAATTAATTTCCGATTTTTTGCGTTTTTTTCTTCGACGGAACCCGCTATTTCACCACTAGCAATAATAATCACGCGGGGGGCGAGGGGGGGGGGGGAAGCTTGAAATATATATAACCAAACCCAACCCAAACCCAAACTCAAACACGCTTACAAAATGATTCTAAAGTGGCGAAAATTTGAAAATAATAAAAAAAACAGGTTCCCCATTCATTTTTTCTATTTAAATAATTTTTAAATAGAATGTAAAATATTTGTAAAATGCAAAACTTGTAAAATATTTTTTTTTAATTTTCGATACTTTTGGATTATGTTATGTGTCTGTTTCAGCGAATTCCAAGTATTTTGAGCTATACAGGAATAAAGCATTTTTTTAGAAAAAAAATGAATGAAATCGAAACTTGAGAATTTTTTTGTTTTTTTATTTTCACTACTTTAGAATCATGTTATAAGGGTGTTTCAGACGTACTTTAGAAATTTGATATATATAAGAAGGAACCGATTTTTTTTCAAAAATTATTAGGAAATTTTATTGGAGAGGGAAATTTATTCAATGAAAAATGTTACTTTTTATTATTTTCAAATTTTCGTACTTTATAATCATGTTGTTGTTACACACGGGTTATTAATCCCGTGGTAACTTATTATTATTATTATTTTATTCGCTGAAGTCAAAGGCCCCGGCGAATGGATTCTCTGTCCTATTTAAGCTGGGTAGCACCTCACCTTGTATATATCTATAGTTGGTGATGATCAGATGAGCTGTGATGCAATGAAGGAGTACAGGTGGTTTCACACGAATGTATTTATCCATAAACACAGATCGATCAGTCACTTTTACAATAATAGTTTGAGTTGGTACAAATGTTAAACTCTATGATACACTGACGCGCAATGCCGCTAAGGTAATTGGCACGAACAATTATATCACAGAGGTAGTGAAGCGCCGCTAAGGTGTTCCTTCACTTAATGAGTTCTTATACACTTTTCTACAACAAGGGTTTGAGAAGATCACGTCAATCACGCCCGCGAGAACCTAAGTACGCGAACGGACTTGCCACTAAGGAACGGGATCTCTCGACCGATTGCTAAGAGCGTCGTATTAAGACTAACTTGATAATATGTCGAGAGAACCCTCGTTAGCTTTGGGTGTCCGGCTACGAGGGCCTCGTGGGGGTGGATTGAGAAATCATCGATCGATGTAGGTCTCGATGATTTCGAAACCCATGAGTTGAGAAATCATCGATGGATGGAAATCTCGATGATTTACGAAATCTGGTGATGCAAGGGGTTTACGAAATCTGATGCAAGGGATCCAATAATCCAGGTTATAAGTGATGCAAGGGGTCGAATAATCTAGGTCATTTGGTAAGGTAGCAAGAGTCCGAGGACGAAAAAAGGAATCTGCTGACGCGCGGTTTGCTCGAGTTTCCAGAGAGTGACTGTCGCAAGAGTCGGCGTACTCTCTGGAACCTGATGACTCTGTTATGTTGCAATGACCGCAGGTAGCGATACCTCGGTTCGTCACATTGTCTTTGGGTTTGTGTATATTTTTCAAGCCCCCCTCCCCACCTGATTATCATTATTAGTGTTGAAATAGAGGGTTTTGTCGGAAAAAAACTCGTAAAATCGAAAAATAATGTACCAAGGATCAGATTTTCAAAATGTACTTATTCATTAATTTTTTAAACTTTTCAGGCTCCCTTGCCTGATGATCATTGTTAGTGCAAAAATGATGACTCTGAAGGTATCTGCATATTCAAAGTTTGGCAATGTATGGCTTTCAAACTATAGCTCTACAATCAGATTCGAAAAAGAACAGAAAAGTCTGTATACAGTCATCTCTCGGATGAACAGGCGCGGCGGGGGCTAGTGCCAAAGAATCGAAACGATCCAGAACGCGCTCTATATGTGGCTTAAAAAAATGTGAAAAAAATCCGATTGCAGAGAATCGAAAAAGCGACCAAATAATTCCTGTACAGTTATATCTCAGAGCTATAATAGTTTGAAAGCCACACATTGTCAAACTTCAAATTTGCAGATATCTCCAGGGTTATGCCGAAATGAAGGGTTTAGTCGAAAAAAAACACGAAAATTCGGAAAAGTAGCCAAAGTAAATAATTATAGAAATAATGTAATTACCTGACTATTACGATCATTAAGGGATACGAGCGTGTAACAAAAATGAGAGTGTAAATATAAATTTCAAAAATAATTATTTATTGAAATTTCATGGCGAAACCTTTACATGTTGTTAATATTGAAGGTTTCGCCATGGAAAATATTTTTGGCATACATTTTTTGGATTAAGGTCCAAGGGTGCCCTCGTCCCCTGAACCCTCCTCTCTTTCCCACCCGACCATGCCTTACATTACGAAAATGGCCGGACGGGCCACTTCCAGCGCTGCGGCGCGGATGGGCCACCCCCGCTCTCCTGCTGCGTCTCGGCGTTGAATTCTGTAAAATCAAATAAATATTTCACATCCTTCATTTATATGGATCGCTTATTCATATGTTATTAATAAGGTTATATTACAAATACTCACTGTGGTCGTCGAATTCACCGACGGCGCTGCAGGGACCTGGGGTGGACCCTCCATAGCAGCGTAGGTATTCTGAAAATTACAAATTTTTATTTGTTTAAAAAATATTCATGACTGCTTAATGGGGGCGGAAAATTTCGGCTAAAATCTATAATAATGTAAAACTAATGATCAACTTACATTTTCTGCCGCCGTCGGGGCCCTGTCTCCCACGACATCTTCTTTCTCAAGGTTCGGGACCTGGCTTGGACCGTGTTCCCGAACCACGTCTTCCTCGAGGTTCAGGACCGTGTCTGGATCGCGTTCCCGAACCTCGTCTTCCTCGAGGTTCGACACAATATCTTGATCGCGTTCCCGAACCTCGACTTCTTCGAGGTTCCGGACCACGTCCGGATCGCGTTCCCGAACCTCGTGATCACCCATCACCGGAACATCTTGTTGCTGAAAAAATATATTTTATATAATAATGTTCCAACAAATCTTTTTGAAGAAAAAATTTCCGATCAAAACAAAGCTCCCTCCACGAGCAAGAAATATCCAAAATTTCCACTTACGTCGTTATTTCGGGTGTTGGCTTCCTGGAGCCGGCGGCGACGACGTGCGGCACGTTTTTGAGAACTTTCTGTATATAAGAAAAAATTTATTCAGTTCAGACACTTTTTCTTCCATTGACGCAACAGGTATATGAGGCATTCCACGTCAAAGGATCCGCCCAATTTTTTATATTGGCAAAAATTACTCAAAGTTTCACAAAGTAATTATCTTGGACTATTTTTATGTACCTGAAGTTGAGAAAGTTCATTCAAAGAACAACCGTTCAAAAAAAAATTATCCACAGTTGTCTGATCTGAGATCCACCCCTCCGTCGTGATCGCAAACCCACCCCTGAGTAACCCTCGATAATAATTTATTCCTCAACGTCTTAGGATACAGAAACCCCTACACTTTTAACTTGTAAATTAACTTTATAATATAGAACAATTGGCGTGCGTTAGCGATAATGTTATAGGGGTGGACACTAGTGAGAAAATTATTTTATAATGTTAAGTGAATTTGCAAGTTGAAAGTGGAGGGCTTTCGATATCCTAAGACGTAAAGGAAAAAATTAATATCAAAGGTTGGTCAGGGCTGGGTTGGCGATAACGTAATAGGGGTGAACATTAGTCATAAAATTATTTTATATTATGAAGTGAACATAGAAGTTGAAAGTACGGGGGTTTCGATTTTCGATATTCTGAGACATTACATAAAGAAACTTTATGAAGAGTTGCACCGGGGTGGGTTTTCGATCACGGCGGAGCGGTGGATATCCAGAAAATTAATTTCTGATTAGAAATTGAATTTATAAGTTGAATGAGAACGAGCTTATTAGCGTTTTCAAGGTCAGCACCGTGAAAGAAATCGATTTTCATTTTTTTCCCCTCAAATTTCATGTTCTTTTTTGTAATATCTGAAATTTAGAGAGTGGGATGGCTATAGGATGATTATGAAATCAAATGTGCAATTTTTATAAATTTTTTCATTGAAACAAAATTTTATTTTCTGAAACTGAAACTAATTTGTGGTAGAAAAGGTTCTAGAGTGATTATAACTTTTGCCATTAGATTCCGAAATATGAATTTCTCAATATTTGATATTTTTATACAGTTTATGTATTCTCAAAATTCATATATCCGAATCTATTGAAAGTAGCTATAATTACTATAGGACTTTTTGTACGATAAATTACGGGGAATATTTTGGCACTTAGCTATAATTTCTATAAGATCTTTATGAACTCAAAATTATACAAGTTTCCGAAAAAAATATGTTATTGAAGAAAAATGAGGATGAAGTTGTCGATGACTCTCACGAGGTGGATCGTAATTTATTTGTAAGCAAAAATTTTGTTTCGGAAACTTCACCAGATTTTACTTTTGATAGGTCCTATAGTAATCATAGCTACTGCCAATAAATTCGGAGACATGAATTTTGAGATTCTGTAAAACTAGCCAATATTGAGAAATTTATATTTCAGAATCTATTGTCAAAAACTATTGTGTATTGGACGTACCTTCCCAACCAAAAGTGACTTTCGTCCACAATATTGCATACTTTATGATAACATAAAAATCGGAAAAAAATCAACCATAATAAAGACGATATAAGAACATTAATTTTGAATAATAATAATGCCAAAGAGCAATAAATTGTTTCAAAAAAACATTATTTAACAAATTTTTTGGGAAAGTTTTTTTTGGACACTTGAAATGAATTTATTGATTTTTATGACTACACATGAATTTTTTTAACATTTTCTTATCATTTTGAAATTTCGGTTTTCGAAATTTTTTAATTTTGAAAAATGAAGGAAAAATTGTGAATTATGGATATGTTTTTGTAAAAACGTTGTATATTACATTTAAGAAGTTTCAAGGACATTGAACGAATAGTTCAATAGTTCAACCGAAATTTCAATGTCATAAAATTTGAAAAAAATTCATGTGCAGTCAGAAAAATCAACGAATTCATTTGAGATGTTAAAAAATAACATTCCCTACAAATTTGTTAAACAATGTTTTGTTTGAACAATTTATTGATAACTTTTAGGCATTATTATTATTAAAAAGTTATCATCTTATCGTCGTTATTGTGGTTGAATTATTTCCGGTTTTTATCTTATCATGAAGTATGCAATATTGTCAACGAAAGTCACTTTTGGTTTGGAAGGTACGTCCGATACATATCCGTTTCTGAAATAAATATTTGATTGAATAAGAAAATTTCAAAAAATGCACAGTTTATTTGATAATTATCTCTTAGCCACCCTCTGTAAATTTCAGATATTCCAAAAAATAACGTGAATTTTCCGAGAAAAAAATTAAAATTGATTTGTTTTACTGTGCTGACCTTGAAAACACAGATTTTTCAATTTAAACACATTTTTGTGTGGTAGATACTACCCCTAGAGTAAAGCTGATATTTTGTTTCTAAAAATTTGGACTTTCTTACGTACAACATGGAAATATTGAATATTTTTTTACAAAAGCCTGTCGAGTAATGAGGCTAGAATTTTGCAGATCATCACTTCTTATAACATATAATAAGATGTTAGAATGGCGAAGGAATCCAAATTTTTGACCCAACGACTTTTGAAGATTCGAGGAATGTGCCAGTCGTACGTGTATCAAGAAAAAAAACTCGAAAAAATACAACCAGATCAAAGGATGTTTTTTTTTTCAGAAAAAAAGATGTAATCTTTATGAGACTCAAAAATGAGAAAAAAATAAGGACGATTTTTAAAAGAATTGTATCGGTACAAGAAAGCACGTTCAAAAACTAAAATATCATGTTTATACAATTTTTTAACGATGAATAGTTTCCTACTAAAAAAATAGTCGAAAATAATTTTCCGTATTTCTTTCAGTCTGAACATTGTAATGCAAAAATCGGAAAAAATTATCAGTTTTCTTGACAGTAATTACTTTATAAAAATGTATGAGTTATTTTTCGTGATATAGAAGATGGAATGGCTTCTTTTCCGTTGAATGCCTCGTATATAACAAATTAATAATAGTTAACTTTCATGCGAACAAATATTCCTACTAACTATTCGACATGAGGATAGCGCTGCTTGACGAAGACTGTCAGGGTTCGCAAAATAATCGGGCGCTTACCACCCCCCCTTGCCCCACTCTACCCCAATGAAAAAGCGCGAACAGAATCGACACGCGTGGTTGAATTCATCGGTCACACATCTGGAAGCTTATTGCACTTTTGCACAGCCGAATAAATTTTACTGTTGTTTTTTGGGAGTCGTTAATTGAGTTCATTACGTACTGTGTGCGTTGAGCGTGTGTGATATTGTGGTAAATTGAAGTGTCAAAAAATGGTGAATCTTGACATCGGGAAAAGCCCGAGCAACATGCGGCTATCAACAAGACAATTCAGCATGTCAAAAAAAAGTCGCGAACGGTAAGTACGTTCATTCATAGTACAAGTTTATTTATAGTAATAGTTGATAGTTAATTATAGTACGCGTGTTGTGTGTGTGCGTATGTGTGGGCACGTGTGCGCATTGTAAGAGGGCCAGCGTGAAAGGCAGAGAGAGACGGAACGAAAAAACATTCGTTTTTTTGTCACTGCGATCCGTGGATGAGGTACCTACAATGTAGCGCGATCGGTGCACAATGTTATGAGAGAGAGCGTGATAGTACGAAAACAATTGCCGTCGTTCTTCCCTCATCATGCGATATTAGGTTTGAATAAATCGGGTTGCTCAAAAAAATGCTGTGAGTTGAAATTAACAACATATTTGGACAGTTTGCAGTCTCGTTTGCGAAATTGAATAGGAATCAGCGTTCAATAAAACTGTATTTGCATAAAAAATGTCGTTGATATCACGACATTGCTCAAATCAACCATTTTTATGAAATTTCAAAATTGTATCTGAATCCTTCAATTGATTATCACTATTTAGGAATTTTGATATGGTAATTGTCTAATTGGAGGGCTTTTCCGAATTTTGAATTTTTTTTTTCGCCAATACGTTCGTTTTAGTTCCAATAAAATTTTTAATTCCAAATTTTTTTTGTTCCCAACAAATTTTCCGAATAATGTACTTTTTCCCCTCAAAGAATCTGGTTTTTTTATCATTTTTTTTCGCCAATGCGTTCGTTTTGGTTCTAATAAATTTTTTAATTCCAATTTTTTTTGTTCCCAACAATTTTTCCGAATTTTGTACTTTTTCCCCTCGAAGCTGGTTTTTTAATAATTTTTTTCGCCAATACGTTCAGGTAGCCCCGTACAGTCATTTTACATAACTCGCCAAGTACTTCGTTCGAGTTTTCTTTTTCAATGCGATTTTTTTTAATAAAATCTTTCAAACATTAATTTTTTAGATTAAGTCCCTGAGTCCCGTTTCAAGACGTTTTCGAGCGCTGTGACTTACAAGGAAAGTCTTTCCGCTGACGTCCTTCGATTTTGACGAAACTAAAATATGTTATTCTCCATCAAAATCTAAGAGACACGTATTTTTTTTTTATCGGCGGAAAAACGTTTCTAGGGGGTGAAATTATCCTTTAAAGTTCAGACCTCCGAGGGGTACTTTTCAGGTTTCACCTATTTTCACTTGAGATAATCGAATGCACCCAAATGGATAATTATAAAATAATTAATGATAAACGATGAAAAATGCAACTGGTTTCATATCGGGGGGTTGCATAGGAAAAAAATTATAGGGGTTGAAATTCACAAAATCGTTATAACAAAAAAACTATTGCACCTATCTCGATGGATTCAATTGCACTTTGAAGAGGGCAAAAAAATAATACATACATGTTTTTGCGTTTTTTCGCAAATCAAGTTAAGGGGGTGAACTACCCCTATGTATGTTTACATTTAATCTTAATAAAACGGCAGTAATTCTTTTTTTTCTTATTCCTTCTCCCAGTGATACGTTTTTTTCTTTAAATTTACCACAACCGTATCACGTACATAGCATGTAATGAACGGTTTTATCTAGGAGCCAACTTATTTATAGATCGATCTTTTGATGAAAAAGTATTTATATCTGACTTATCCATAATTCTGACTGATTTATATTTGGCAATGAGATAACACAGGCATACGATAAGCGCTTACACATATTCGTTTCGGTAGATAAGACCAAGTTTTGGGATGACGCATAGAAAAACTGTGTAGTCAAGTAAAAAAAAGAGAGCGTACAATATGCTTGTATCTTTTATTGGTAATATGTCAACAGTCTAACAAAATAATCACTATAGCAATAAATAGAAGCGAATATATAATCATATGCTCTATTAGCCGTTGTAAGTACTGCAGTAATGATAGTCATTGAAAAAGTGTTTAAAACATAACGACTTTTCAAACCGGGAACAGCGAACAATAGCAACATTTTCACATCCTGGAACTTCACAGTGTGAGTTGCAGTAATCTCCAAATGCAAAGTGTACAGGATTTTCAAAATTCGCTGGTTTTTCTTCGATGTAACCACTTTTGTACGAAGAATATTTGAAAAGATCGATATAATGTGGTGACGACAGTTGGTTATGAACGAGTGACTGCAGCTTTATGATATTGTTTCTCAAATGCAAATCAATATCGTAATTCATCAAAAGACAATTATCAGAAAAATGTCTAACAAAATTTTTCCATACTCGGAATCCAAAAACATCGAGGGGCTGGATTTTTCCGGTAGTTCCTTTAGGTATAATCATTACTTTGACATCTCTATTTGAAAGTTTCACGTCAAGTACAGCTTGGGGACAGTGTCCGGTCCAAGAATCAATCAGTAATAAAGATTTTGGACCAACTGTCGGGAAAAATACATGCTGCAACCAAATTTTAAAATGACCTGAAAATAGAAAAACGTATTTTTTTTTCATTCGAAAAAATGTCTATACAAGAACAGTGGGTGTAATTTATACCTGAAGTAAGCTTCCCAGACTTGGATACTTCTAAGTACACATTATCTAGTCTGAAAAGCGTTTTCTCCACTATGGGACCAATCTTGCCAGTTGGTTCTTTTAAAACCAAAAATAGAGGAGATAGCAGGTTGCCGTCAGATGATAGTCGGCTGAATAGTGTAACTGTGGGTCGTAGAAGAGACTGATTGTACAAGACATTGTACTTGCTTTTCTCCTTCGACTGATAAAGTTCTTCTGGAATGCATTTCTAGTTGGAAGCCACTCTGATCTGCGTTGAATGTATTTGACAATCCGTACGTTCTAATATTTTGCTTTACGTCATCGACAAATTTTTGAATTTTTTGTTCCAAGACTTTTCCATCTTCAATTGTTTTGAATGTAATGAATTTATTAATTTTTCTCGATACGATACGATGAGCTGCTTTGAATGAGTTTATCCACGTACGAGATGCTTTGAAACGAAAATCAGTATGCCCTATTTCTTTTTGAGCATGTAAGGCGCATTTTTTCAAATCGGAATCATGCACTATTAAACCAGCATCGACAGCAGCTTTGAAATTTTCGAAAGTGTAACCACAAATTCGTGCTAATTTTTCTTTGTATGTCCCCCCCCCCCCCCCCTTGTTCAAATTGTAGGCCCACCGCTGCAACTGTCGTATACATTGCACTTTCTTGAACTTTTTTTTAACACTGCCCAAACCTAAATTTCCTTTCTTCCCGCTGCGCCAATACTCAACGGCCCTTAATTTGTACTCGTAAGCTAAGTCTTCGTTATCACAAGTGCATGTATCAGACGGAAGTTCTGATTCATACAGGGCGTTTGCCGATGCTTTATCGTCAACAATTTCCATTTCCCAATCCTTAAACGGTTCTTCGAAATGCAAAGAATTTTCTTCTACCATTTCGAAACCACTCTATTCGTTCATTGCACTCAACAAAACATTTTCAAAGTTTTCTTTCAACTGTATTTCATCGTTATTTACTGGCGAATCCGGTAAACGCATCACTTCAAAAGTTGCGAGAAGCATTCTAATAACGTTCAAAGGATTTATCTTAATTTTGATTAATATTTGCAATTTCGTTTTAAATAGTCTCGAATTGTAAGTGACTTCTTTTGTCGTGTAAAAGAAAAATAGCCGAATGCGGTGAATATATTCCGCGATCGCAGTTTTATCACTGCTTCTACGTCGTATTTCAAATCTAATTTTGGGAGCGAGTCACAGACTGAACAGAGGTGACTCCCAGATAACACCGTCAAGTAAGGGGGGGAGTTATGATAACTATGAAAATACATCAGTATTTACTAAATTTTTGTGAAAAATATAAGGAATAGATATTTTTGAAATTCGTCCTGTGGTTTATTCAATATTAACTAATAAAAAAAATTGTTATCCGTAAAAGTTATCCAATCTGTAATTTTTGGCGGAAAAAAATAAATAAGTGGATTTTTTCAAACTATGGATGTGATTCGTATAAATACCGTAAAAAGTTACAAAAATTAAAAAACTGATAAAGTGGTAGAATTTTAACGGAAAAATTTGATTTTTTCCAATTTTCCTTGCTCAATTAGGTAAAATCCATTGTTTAATTAATTTTAAATGGAATCTTTTAAGTATAACTAGAAGAGTCTTAAATTGCTTTCAAATAAAAAACAAACCATTAAGAATGGACGTATACTTTTGGTTCTATCGCTTTCACCAATTATGAGAATGTAATTTCGAGAAAAATCTATCCATCGTTTGATGTGTAGATGTTGAGAATTTAAAGAAAAAAAGTATCACTAGGAGAAGAAATAAAAAAAAAAAAGAATTACTGCCGTTTCATTAAGATTAAATGTAAGCATACATAGGGGTAGTTCACCCCCTTAACTTGATTTGCGAAAAAAACGCAAAAACATGTATGTATTATTTTTTTGCCCTCTTCAAATTGCAATTGAATCCATCGAGATAGGGGCAATAGTTTTTTTGTTATAACGATTTTGTGAATTTCAACCCCTGTAATTTTTTTCCTATGCAACCCCCCGATATGAAACCAGTTGCATTTTTCATCGTTTACTATTAAGGTAATTATCCATTTGGGTGCATTCGATTATCTCAAGTTAAAATAGGTGAAACCTGAAAAGTACCCCTCGGAGGTCTGAACTTTAAAGGATAATTTCACCCCCTAGAAACGCTTTTCCGCCGATAAAAAAAAATACGTGTCTCTTAGATTTTGATGTAGAATAACATATTTGAATTTCGTCAAAATCGAAGGACGTCAGCGGAAAGACTTTCCTTGTTAGTTATAAACGGTTAATAAACAATGTGAACAATAAAAATGCTCGATGTACTTGGCAACTGTAAGTTAGATGATTGGAATTTATTTGAGAACTTTTTGTGAGGATTTATTTTACACATATTTATGTTTGTCATATTTTTTGTAAGGATATACAAAACGACGCAAGGAAATGTACTTGCCTCAACTTTTTGTACACCATTCATGGTGTTTTTTGGGGGGTCATATATACATTTCACAATCAAAAGCGGATCAATTCACTCTTTCATTTTCAAATCCGACCCGAAATAAAATGTTTCTCATGGAGTCCATCAAAATCTGGAAAAAAAATTATTTTTACAAATATAGATTCATCTTTTTTTGACCATGTATACATTATTTGGCATGATCATACACGACTTGGTATGATCATCCATGACTTAATATGATCATCCATAACTTGATATGACCATACATGACTTGATATGATCATAGACGATTTGATATGATCATACACGATTCGGTATGATCATACACGATTTGGTATGATCATACACGATTTGGTATGATCATACACGATTCGGTATGATCAGACATGGCCACTTTTCTGGCATGAGTCATGCAAGACTAGTTATAGATCATCATGTATGATCAGATATGATTATTTTTTCCCGGTTCCTGTTTTTTCACATTCCCCTATTCCTTTCATTCTCCCTATTCGTGCGTTGAGGTCACCTGATATTATTATTCCCACCCCTTTCTCCACCTGATCCTCCACACATTGCCTCAGAGGTCCCTCTACTTTCTTGAATCCGACGTTGTTGTGTACTTCTATGATCCAAGCGTCCTTTTCTTCCGTTCCCACCTTTATTTTTATTATAATTCCGTACTTTCATTCCTCCACGGTACATTTATCACATACACACTTCTTTATTCCTACTAGGTGACCCCCGCTAGCCCGCCCTTTCAGTTTTTCCCGCACTGCCGCTTTTGCCCACCATTTGAACCCTTTGCACAGACTGTTTAAGGCCTTTTCTTCCCTCTCCTTTACTACCCAAGTTTCTTGCATCATCACTGTCATATTCTTCCAGAAGCTCCTTTGCTTTCTTTGATTTCCCTATTCCCGCAATGTCCCACGTTAATATTTTGTACGCTCCTTTTCCTTCCTCCTCGAAATGTCGGCACTCCCTCCATACAACCTTCCCGCTGTACCCAGTTCCACCACACTCTATCACCACACATCTTCAAATACCCGTTTGTCACGCTTCTTCCCTCAAGTTGGAGCCTTGCCGCTTCTTGGTCCAGCCAGTCGTTTACCTCTCGTTCCCTCTTCGCTTAGTCATCATCTATCCATATTCCTGATCCTCTTAGTTCCCTTTTCCACCTCCTCATAATATCGCTCAGTAGAGAAACAGGGCCGATTCTGGGTCAAGATCCCTACTCCGACATTTACCGACATTTTTTAAGCTCAGACATGAACCACTTAGCCGAGACATGAACCCGTGAGGGGTGGGGGCTGATTTGATGGCGGCATTGGAAAGTCGCTATCTCTAACAACTGGAGGGCACCTAATCTCTTATAGGTCGAGACATTGGGGGGGGGGGGGGGGCTTTGAGGGTGGTACTGGAATACCGCTATCTCAGGCAGCGGCGGTGCGCCTAATTTTTCAAGGCAGCATTTGATTCATGATTATCAGCTAGACTGGCGTCTCTGGGGGGGGGGGGGGGGGGGGGAGGCTATTTTTGAGGGTGGTATAAGAATGCCGCTATTTCTGGCAGCTGCAGTGCAGCTTGTCTTTCATGCTCGCATTAGAATGTTGTTATCTCTAACAAGTAAATAGTGCGCTGGAGCGTTAGACCTTTCAACCACACACGACGCTACCCTCCCGGGACAGTGCGTCTGTTTGTCGCAACCTTATCGTTGGTCATACATCATTTCTGTTTGTATGCTAAGGACCAGACCGCAGTCTGGAAAAGGCCGAACATGAGGTCATAAAATCTTCGAGGCGCATATGATAGTGTCTCCCCGGCCCTCGGCACCTGAAGGAAAAACATCGAAATGCCCCTAACAGGTATTCTTCTGACCGCATTTATATAAGCGTTTCCCTACCACTGACTGGTGCGTGAGCAGATGTAGCGCAGGGTGCTGCGGCAGATCTTTTTTCAAACCGCTATGAAATTGGGACGAAGAGGAGATTGAAAATATGGAAAAGCACGTTCGATTCGATACTCGAGCTCAAATTTATGTGATGTATGCATGGGATTATGCGTACAGAGCCGCTCGCCGAGGCCGGTGGGAAGAAGTTGCGCGTGATCGTGAGCGATTTAGATTAAGAATTGAAAAATGCAGCAAACTGATTGAATCTGTATTGACGGAGAAAAAAATTTAACGGAAAAAAATATGTGTGTGCACTATGTGCGCATATCAGAAGTGAAACTTCTTAAACTTAAACCGCTGGATTAAATTTAAATATTTTGATAAGGATCGAAATGATTTTTTTATAGAATTACATACAATAATACTGGTTGGACAATATTATTTTTAATTTATTTCTGTAATCTGTACATTACTGGGTGCTTCAATAGCCTGTATATTTTGTGCTGATGGTGCAATAGCTACAGTGGATACAATCGGTTTATGGTAACTAAAATACGATATATACGTTCTTGACTCGATTGTGTCGATATAACGAGAAAATACAGCATCTATCGTTGTTCCTGATCTTGTTGTTGAAATATAGAGGTCATTACTCATTTGTAAATTCAGTTGCTGTTGTAAAAATTCTATTAATTTCATGGAAGAGTCCGATGCAAAATTGGACCAATTGGGTTTGGGTTTTGGCTTTTTCTTTTGGGTTACCAAACCCAAACCCAATATGTTACCATCGTCTCTGCTGGTACTGGGTTGTGGATTGTCTGGATTCACTGTGGTTAATTCACTTGACCCAAAGAAATTCGTCGATGATGTTTCATTGTCTCCGATGGTAGCGACAGCATTTCTCAACGCCTTCTGTCGAGCCCTATATTCTCGTTTGCGTTGTGCTCCTGTTTGCGCTGGCGGTTTTTGTTGTTTTGATAATTTCTTCCGAGCTCTGTATTCTTGTGCACGTTCGGCAGGCGTTTTTGGCATATTGACGTCTATAAAAAATAGTAATACCAAATTAGAAATCGACAATATTTTTTAACGGTCATTCAATACAATAATATACTTATTATAAAATTATACTTACTAATATTTAAATTAGTGACGTCAAATCGGGTTTAGATTAAGGCACAGCAGTTTCTCATCAACAGTACCTGAGAACTGTGTAAGATAGATGTTTTATAATCACAATATACTGATATTCAATTTATCCGTATAGATACTATACATACTTGTTCTAACTGGAAATTAATTGGCAAATTTTAACTTGACTTTCACTGAATATATATTGAAATATTAATATTTTTGATGAACACGTGAAGTGCACAAATACGCGTCGCGTTACTAAGTATTTCTACGCGTCTAGGCGTCTGCGTCTCCTCTTCCCTACAATATGACGCGCATGCGCGTGTACATGTATTTCATCATATGGCATAGGCCGTAGGCTGTGGTAGTTGGCAAAGTATGGTAGTTTAGTGGATATAGTCTGTATATGCTCTGTAATACGTATATAGTATAGATAGACTGTATAGAGCATAGTATAGACTATGGCCTTGTTTACACCGTTCGAAGATTTGATACGTACTACGTGAGTGCAAGAGAGAGATCCGCTCGGATGTCCTTTTCGCACTCACGTAGTACGTATCAAATCTTCGAACGGTGTAAACAAGGCCTATAGAGTATAGACTATATGGTAATACACAGCCGTACTACTACGAGCGGCAAGCGGTTGACAACAGAGTGGGGAGACTACGAAGCACTGCACAAAGCGGAGAAAGAGAACTGAATAGCCATATATATATATATATATATATTGTAGAGAAATCCACCCGCTAGCTCGTAGATGCATGGGCGTAGAGATTTCTCGACATACAATTTTTGATTTTACTTCCACCTTACGTATTAACGTGAGAGATATTGGGAGGGAAAGAACGTAAGCCGATCAAGCATGCCAGCAGTGGAATTACATGAAAGATGGAGGGAGGAAACATTCCAGACTTACCTAGTCGGTCGTTGCACGCCTCTACCGCCGATCCTTCTCGAGTAACGCACACGCTTATTAAAATGAACTCGAATTTATTACGCTATCACAGTGTTTTATCAATTGTACGACTCGATATAATCCCAAAAATGCTATTCGGCCAGCTGTGCGCTCGTGGTCCTCATCTCTCTCTCTCTCTCTCTCTCTCTCTCTCTCTCTCTCTCTCTCTCTCTCTCTCTCTCTCGTATCTCGTATTAGAAGGGCTCAGGCGAGAATCCACACGCTGTCTCTCTAAGGTTTCTCGTAGCGAGTCTCGCTGCTGAGTGTCCCCAAAATTATCGCTCCCGCGTGCTCTCCGGTCGATGGGCCATCGATGGCGGGGCGAAGGGGGCATAGAGTGCGTAGAGAATCATGCGCGTAGGGCGTATGTCCAGCAGCGCTTCTTCTTTCTTCTGCTCTCACGGAAGCTCGCAGCGCGAAATTATGAAAAATAAAAATGCATATTGTCAAGCAGCGCGTTATGCGCACTGCCCAGCAACAGCCCTGGCCTCTCGCATGGCGCAACCGACGATGCAGCCAGTTGTACGCGAAAAGAGTAGCGGTTCGCTACAATATATATATACGCTATAACTCGTATGCCCTAGCCATGTATCGTGACGGATTTTCGTCCCGTTAGCTCGTGTGTCGCGGCCTATTCGTGTGTCGCGGCCTTGAAATTTTACTCCCAGCGCGCGTTAAGAAGTTTCACTTCAAAACGGTATACTGATATGCGCCATCGACGTGTTTCGACCTGTTTCGAGCCCTCTCATTACCTTCGAGAGCGGATGATGCCATATTGCATGTCTGAACACGCTTGAGCCTGCACAGTGTTTAGATGTTTTGACAAACCGCCGGAAAATGAGGCTTTGATGTTTATGGAATGCCGCTATGACGCGCTTAGTCGCTGTCTTGCTATCAGCATGGATGGAGAAAGAAAAGCGTTCAAGTGTCCCTAACGGGTATTCTTCTGGCCAATATGTATAAGCGTTTTCCCATCACTAGCTCACATTTTCTCCCGTGCATTCAAACAAATATTATCGGTCGGAAAAAAAATGGATGCGCAAATGTGTAAAAGGACTGTCGCGCTTATGGAGGAGGCATTTTCCATAATTAGGAAAAAAATCTAGACCAGCTTCAGTGCAAAAGTGGATAAAGTTCAGTGATAAACATGTGAAGATTTTGGGCAAAGTGTTAGGTGCAAACGTTCCGACAAAAGGTGAAAAAATTCGTATTCAGACAACAATAGCGACATTGATGTCACTGAGTGAAAAGCTGCAAAAATGTGGTGCTGGTGCTGTGAAAAGTGACAAGGTGCGGTGGAGGGACATGGACACTGCGTTTAAGAAAAGAATTATGACTGGAGTGGTTATCAATCTACAGCACAAAGATGTTCAAAGTTTTCTTGACGACGCGAGACCTCTGATAATCTCAAAAATAACCGCGGTTTTGAGCAAAGCAGGAAACTTAAAAGTTAACGTTATTCTAGACTGCCGTTTTCACATCACCAAACTCGATGAAATAATGGAAGATAATAAATTCTTTAATACGCAGAATCAAGCTATTTTACCCTCGACAGACATGGAAGAGTGGTTCAGGGTACATGGAAAGGATAAATTGTTGGTGAAAATTGAGGAGTTTACGGAAAAGGAATCCGGCTGGTCTCTCTCTTCCATAATTATCTTAGTCGTCAATATGAACAAATACATGCCTCTGCGTGGTGGGCTATCTACGTATACAAGTATACCGAAAGAAATTCAATTAAAACATGCAGTCGTCAATATTATAAATGATGACCCTTATTGTTTCTTATGGTCGGTGACGACAGCTCTTTACCCTGCAGCTGAAAATGGTAAGCGAAAATCGTCGTACCCGCCGTTCAGTGAAGTGCTTCAGTACACTGGACTCAATTTTCCTATGAGTCTAAAGGACGTACCAAAATTTGAAAAAATGAATGGTTTGTCAATTAACGTATATGGCATAGAAGATCATCGTCGTGGAAAGCTTGAAATAGTGCCAGTATATTTGAGCGTTCAAAGGTCCGATAGACCTACCATACACCTACTCATGTAGGAAGCTGCAAGCGAAGAAGAAGAAGAAGAAGAAGGAAAAGAAGATAGCAATCAGGTGCATCACTACTCATGCAGGAAGCTGCGAGCGAAGAAGAAGAAGAAGGAAAAGAAGACAGCAATCCGGTGCATCACTTTTCATGGATCAAAAATATTTCTCGGCTGGTCAGCTCGCAAATTTCAAAAAATGTACACCATACTTGGCTGTGCGACAGATGTTTGTGTCACTTCAAAACAGAAAATTCGCTAACAGAACACACAGATGACTGTGTAAAAATCAGTAAATGTCGAACGGTCTTTCCGGAGGGTGAGGAGAGAATATTAAAATTCAAAAATTTCAAATACAAAGAAGGTGTGTCATTCGTCGTGTATGCCGATCTCGAGAGCTTATTAGAGCCAATAACATCGGTACAGAAGAACACAATGGGATATCAAAACCATGGGCCCCACAGTATCGGTTATTATCTGTGCTGTAGTTATGACGATATGCTTTCCGAGTACAAATCACACCGTGGCAAAGATTGTATCCAGTGGTTTATGGTGGAGTTGGAAACCCTGTCAAAATCGCTGCATTCGCGTCTAACACATATCACACCGATGGAGATCCTGAACACCGTACAAAATCATCAATTCACGACGTCTACAACCTGTCACATTTGCGAGAAAGAATTTCTTCCAAGTGATCCAAAGGTTCGAGATCACTGTCATTTTACGGGTCGTTATCGCGCTGCTGCACATCAAGATTGCAATTTGAATTTTAAGAATTCCCATGTAGTTCCCGTTGTATTCCACAATTTATCCGGATATGATTCTCATTTTTTAATAAGGTCATTAGGGACTGCATTCGAAGGCTCTTTATATCTTTCACCTATAATCAAGGAAAAATATATTTCATTCTCGAAAAGTGTCAAGGGGACAGTTGTAAATTACAGATTTATCGACTCATTCCGATTTATGCCGAGTAGCATCGACAAATTAGCCTCATATTTTAACATTAATAACAAAATAATTACACGCGCAAACTCTAATAGCGAGGCTAAATGCAAGCTATTGGCGCGAAAAGGTGTTTTCCCGTATGATTATGTTAATAGCTGGGATATCCTCGATGAGACAGAGCACAGAGAGACAGAGCCTCGATGACACCGCCGCACAGTGGTTCCAAATCCCGAATTGCCGGCCAAAAATAGAAGGTATCATCGAATCGCTATCAGATTTATTACTCGGGGGTTTTTGAGGTCGCTGAACACGAATCTGAAGTCAAATTCCCAAATAACAAAATGGCATCCCAAAAATAGCGGATAATTTTATTCAAACTTGAATTAATCTTCATGGAATTTGGTACTTGAGGGGTTTTTGAGGTCGCTGAACACGAATCCGAAGTCAAATTTCCAAAAAACAAAATGGCGGCCAAAAAATGGCAGATCATTTTATTCAAACTTTAATCAATCTTCATGGAATTTGGTACTAGGGGGTTTTTGAGGTCGCTGAACACGAATCTGAAGTCAAATTTCCAAAAAACGAAATGGCGGCCCGAAAATGGTGGATTATTTTATTTAAACCTGAATCAATCTTTATGGAATTTGGTACCTGGGGGTTTTGAATAGAAATAATTTATTATAACGTACATGTGTAGGATATAGTAAATTGGAAAAGTATGTAAATGTAAATACGAATTTGAATACAAATACTTATTTATTAAGAAATTACATTAAATATTACATTTATATAATAAAATGATGTAAAGGCACTTAATGAATGATGTGGATTATTGGATATGAAGGTCAAAGACAAAGCATCAGTTACGTTAACGTTTCGACCCGAGTGCAGGCCCTCCTCAGAACGAATTCATTACATCTATCGAAGAGAGTATACACATGAACTTAGCTACAATTATTTAGCACATTAACTCAACTACAATTATTTTTTTAAATTGTATATATATATCTAATATGATAATATATGTATATCTAATATGATAAAAGGCACTTAATCTTAAATGCTCCAATTGTCATCCGAATCGCTATCATTATTATCGCTAGAGTCGCTGCAGTCAGACATTGCAACTACTCTTGGTTTGTTTGCAGTTGGCGATGCCAACAAAGCCATGGCTTACGCGATAATGATTTGCTTGACTTAGCTGGTAGTTTACGCAAACTTGAGATAACAGGGTCAGATGCAACCAAAAGCCGCGCAAAAACATCCTCCATATTTTGTTTCCTACTAAATTTTCTAGCAAAGTCTAGTCTAAATGATTTTATATATTTATTGCAAGATTCCTGGGCTTCCTCGGACATCTGTCCTATCGGCAACATGGAAACCCCTATTATTTTTGCGCCGTGAATTAAAAGTTTGTGCACAGTAGTCGGCATGTAATACCAAGGATATAGTAGCACGTATCTACGGGCTGTTTCTACAGCGTATTTTTCAAGTTCATCAACATTTATTTCAAGCCCGCACGATATTATTTGCAAGATCACGTGGAATCTTTTGATTGGATCCTCATCTATTCCCGTTAGAGATGCGGAAAAATCGGAATTTTTAAAGAAACGATGAGCAGTATTACCGTCATTCGTACTACCATATCCTTGTTTCGGTTGATCAATCAAGAGTCCCAATCGTTCACGGAAACCTTTGTGGATGGTATTTTTCCGACCTTCGATGCTTTTCTTATCGGCCTGCCATTTTTTAATTTCTAATCTCTATGAAATATGTATAAGGCACTCGAAAAGACGAATCCACGCGTGCAGTGGTGACATCCCATATTGTAAGTGATCTTCATTTATTTTCCTCTTCGAAATGTTGTCGATGTCGTTGAATTCTTTGGATGTAGCACCGCAAAAATAACATCGTTGACTCGATGCAGTAGATGTTAGTGAATTGCAGACTTTTCCATCAACCATTGTTAAGCCCAATTTGTAGGATACAATGACTTTTTTTCCGTTCACAATCGTATGATAAGGTTGAAGCCGCTCTTCTTGTTCCTTGATGTTTTGAACTTCATTTCGAGTGCTTTCTGCAGTCTCTTTTAAAAACTCGATTTTTATTGACCTACAGAATTGAGGGGAGGAGGGTCGTTGATTTTTCCACACGGTTATTCTTTCGTTATCACCCCGGTCAACAAACACGAGCTGCAGTGGCACGAGGGAAGTGAAGAAAAAAGTTCCGTCTGTTTTATCTCCGTCGTCATTCTCAAATTTTTGTTTGAATGTACTTTGCCCAGATGTTCCGTCGCATCCCCATTTGCAGACAAAATTTAATTTATAAATTTCGCTGGATGGGAGGAGATGCAAAACTTCACTTTGCACTGCTCATATGCGACTCGCTGTATGGTCTAACAGTGCTTGAAGTTTGACCACAGCTTTGCCCTCAGTAATCGTGATGTCATCTTTGGGTGGATAACATTTTTTCTTCGCCTCCAACACAGATTTGTACGATGGGTACATCTTCGAATTTAGTTCCAGTGCTCCAGACCGTATTCCCTGATATACATGTTTAGACATGCGGTATTCAATTATAAGAGATAACGCAGCATCAGCGGAATAACGATTGGTCGTCATGTCCGTAACAGTGCGTAAGGCTTCCTTGTATTTGGACGCTTTTGTAGGACTGCCCAGAGCAACCTCTTTCACCACTTTTGCTGCATCCAATTTTCCTGCAGCTCGAAGACTCATGTGGGTGGCAAATGCAAGCTCTTCGGCACTGGACTGCTCACGGATTGCTGCAGTTTTTCTCCGTTTCGACCGCTCACTGGAGTCCTCGAAGCTCTGCGAATGTCGACCAGGTCCACGAACTGCATCTGAATCTTTGTTTTCCTTCGAAATTTCCGTATTATTTACAAAGGTGACGATTCTGCTTAGCCAATCCGTATTTTTCTCCATAAACCTCGCCTTCATTCTTCTAGCTCTTTGCCATTTGTCTTTCATATCATATAATAACTTGCGAATTGTTTATTTTTCATCCGCAGATAATGTGTATGAGCAATGGAATTTTTTAGACAATTCGACCTCCATGATTTCGTACACGTCATTCGCATTATCATTCAAATGATCAGCGAATAAATTAAACAACTCCTTTCGCGTGAAATTGACCGCCTCACTGCTATCACGAGAGCCTGGAAAATGAATTCAAAAGTTAGACAATAACAGAAAATTTTCAAGAATTAGTAATGATTTGTTAATGAAAATGATAGTCGAATCCGGTACAATAATAATTATATTTATGAGAAACAAATCACTTAAATTCGCACCCTACTGTGGTGCACTTCGCACAGTATAGTATACATGCCGCGCCAGCACGCGCCGTGCCTGAATTCCCGTGTCCATTTATTTAAAAATTCACCACTACCAGAGGGGCGACTTGGTGCACCTAATTTTTTGGTGAGGTATTACTCAAGAGTGTATACAATAACGTGGCACTTCACCAGAATTAGAATTATTTAGAATTATTAACTTTTACTCAATGTGAACATAACTTTTTTCCGCAGGGAGCACGAGAATTTACGGTAGATGTTCACAATTTTTGTTGCTCGGTGTATGATTAATATAAGAAATCGCAATGATATAATAAGTGTACCTACATCCAGGAAGAGACTCCATTTTGCAGAATTAAAATAACTAAATTTTACTTGAAGCTATATCACTTTGAATACAACGATATTTTTCTAGCGTAGCGCACGACCGACTATACCTGTTCGAGCGCTCCGTTACGAATGAGATCCCACCGGTTCAATGCAACACCTGCAACCTACCGACCCTTGGAAGGGTTCCCCGAAATACCCCTCTACCTGACCCCACAGGTAGAATTCCTCGAATATAAACTTCACTTTTCGGTTTTTGGCCAGCAATTCGGGATTTGGAACCACTGTACGCCGCTGCCTGAGATAGCGGTATTCCAGTACCACCCTCAGAGCTACCCCGCCCCCCAACGTCTCGACCCATAGGAGATTAAGTGCCCTCCAGTTGTTAGAGATAGCGACTTTCCAATGCCGCCATCAAATCAGCCCCCACCCCTCACGGGTTCATGTCTCGGCTAAGTGGTTCATGTCTGAGCAAAAAAATGCCGGTAAATGTCGGGGTAGGGATCTTGACCCAGAACCGGCCCTGTTTCTCTACTTACCTCTTAGTCTCCATTGACTCTAGAGTAGCCGTAAGCTCTCCCCCCCCCCCCCCCAGTCGCCACATCATCACTATTTTTGGGTCTATCCCCAGCCTATTTCTCATGATTTGTATGATCTCTCGAGCGATCGTGTTTTCGTTCCACGCCATTACGACGCCTCTCACGATTATGTTCTTCTTCGTTCTCATCCTTTCCCCCCTTTGCCACTCCCACTCTAACCCTGATAATGGATCTGGGCGCAGTTTCCCGCCCCTATCTCCTGATCGTTGTCTGTTGATGTCTGTCCTCTCTCCCCCCCCCCCCCCCCCCCGCTTGACTGACCCGACCCCTCCTTCTGCTTGACTTATCTTGTATCGCTTCCGTCCTCTCGATACCCGTCGTTCTCAAAAGCGACCAATCACTCGGCCAGGATTATTTCCCGCTTTCCCCAGTCCACCAACACTTTCACGAGTTCCGCTCACTCCTTTTCACGTTTTGAGATACTTTTCGGTCAAACACTTTCGACTATTCCACCTTTTTCCACTGTTTTCGCCTAGACTCTCACACATCCGCCCACACTGCTCTGCCTATCAATACTCGTAAATATTATGCAAATGCCAATACTGGCTCCTACAATCGCCAAAAATAACCATAAACCTTTTTAGATGCGATGCCGCGATAATGGCGAAATTGTTCCTGCACGAGAAAGTTCAAGCGAAGAAACGGTGGCGATACGATGATTTGGACCGAGAATTTCGAGCGAGGAAATACTACGGTAAGAAATCGTAATTTCTCAATCAACAGCATGTACCGAATTTCATTTAATTGATTTTGAAATAATTTCATCACACAGAGGAAAAAATGAGTATCGTTTTGTATCTCACCGACTGCGCCAAGATCACCCAAGATGAAGAAACAGAAGACACCGTACTGATCGGTAACGGCAGGTGGTCGCAATTCGATTGTAGAAGAATGATAACTAATAACTATTCGCGACATTTCGAGCAGCGCAAACATTGATAGCGTGTATTAGACAGAGAGCTGGTGACCAAATCGGCTCAGAAATTGTAGCCTTAATAAAACTCCGACAGACACTTGCGTGAAGGACCCTCTACCGAGAATCATTCGTCTGGCAAGCGATGGGTGGTGGATGAAGGTATTATGGGGGGGGGGGGATAGTAATTTTAGCCAACTTCATTTGTAATGTAAATGATTTCACTATACTCCCAATGTACCCAAAAAAATTTGCAGCTTGATCGGTTGGTGGGTGTTGTAACCCTTAATTATAATTTTTTTTTTTAATTATAATTAAGGGTTACAACACCTTGCCACCAACCGATCGAGCTGCAAATTTTTTTGAGTGCATTGGGAGTATAGCGGAACGATTTACATTACAAATAAAGTTGGCTTAAATTACTATTTTTTCCCCCACCCCATAATATCTGCACCCACCACCAACCATCTGCCAGACGAACGATTCTCGGTAAAGGATCCTTTACGTAAGTGTCTGCCGGAAGTTTATTGTGGCTAAAATTCCTGAGTCGACTTGGTGGCTATCTCTTTCTCTATATATCATCACAGATT
The DNA here is from genome assembly GCA_963564615.1 of Rhorus exstirpatorius. Taxonomy (NCBI): domain Eukaryota; kingdom Metazoa; phylum Arthropoda; class Insecta; order Hymenoptera; family Ichneumonidae; genus Rhorus; species Rhorus exstirpatorius. The sequence goes on from CAUXCA010000060.1 coordinate 51,569, forward strand.
TAAGTGTTGTGTTTCAAATAATTTATTTCCTTATAATGCCAATAAAAGCTGTAGCTGAGAATAAAAGAATTGTGATTAAAAGAAACCGATTAAAAAATTTTTTTTGTCTATCGTTGCGAGAACTTGAAATTGTACCGAAAAAATTTTCGGATGTTGAGAAAAAATTTAAAAATTATTATCGTTGAGTCAACCATTGGTAGGATTCTTTTTTACGGTTGACTTTATAGTTGTAAAGCTGTCTAAATTCAACCGTGGATATTTTCGGTTGACTTTGCAGTTGCCAAACTTGCTAGGGCACATTATTGATAAAAGAAAACATGAATTTGACTGGGTAAAACTTATCCGCCGGGTATTTGACTGGGTAAAACTTATCTTCATCCGCCGCAGAAGCTCATCGGTGGAATGTGATAAGCCATCGCATTACACCGATGAGCTCTTGCGATGGATGAAAAGTTTTATGCTATCGAGTTCGTTTTTTCTTTTATAAATAATGAGTTTATCCGAATCAGTTTTTTTTACCTCCAAAGCCTTCTAAGAATGAAAAAAGCATACATAAAAAATCTAAAAAATAAAAAAAAAAAAGTATTGACTGCATCTATCACACATTTTCTCAATCCAATAACCACATTATTTATAAAATTAAAAATAATCTTGACTGCTTCAAACTTTTTATCCGCCGCAGAAGCTCATCGATGGAATGTGATAAACCATCGCATTATACCGATGAACTCTTGCGACGGATGAAAAGTTTTATGCTATCGAGTTCGTTTTTTTTTCTATAGATAATGAGCTTATCCGAATGATTTTTTTACCCTCGACATTTTTGTCCCTCCAGAGCCCTTTAAAAATAAAATAAAAGCATATATAAAAAAAAATTTGCAAAATGGTAACCAATGCGTTTTTTCCGTGTAGTTTCCAGCATAAATCACTTTTGAGATTTTTTGTTTCGATTTAATACTGTGCGACAGTAATAGTACATTTACTTTCCATTGTCTTTGGCGTGACCATTATAATGTGGACAGTATTTTTTTGAGGGTTTTGGGAGGTGATATCGGGGTTTTTCGGGTGCGGTTTTTGAATGGTTTTTGAAGCCCGATTTGAAAAAAAATACAGTGTGAATGTGATGATTATAGTTTTTACAGCAGAAAAATGGTTATGACGAAAAATAATGTCAAGGTGATTTTTATTTTTGAAACATGAAGATTATTTAATTCTAAATACAAAGCGCTGGTGTAAAATATTTTTCGACGCAGATCTCATGGAGAAAAAAAATGTTAAAAGTTGCATTTTAATGCGTTTTTATTCGAAAAGGTGGAATAGAACTGTGCCGCGTGAAGTTGCATCACATAAGCTCTGCTTTGGCTCACGGCTGGAGTGCGTTTAGAAATGTACCCCGTGAGAGGAAAGCTACCGTAATGCATTCAGAAATATCGGGTAACCGACCGTCGGTATTACCAACGAAGATAGAGTCCCTCTAGAAGTGTAGTTCTTATGGGCCGCTTGAAGCAAAGCTTTCGGCGACTCTAACAGCCGTATGATGGCTCTACCGTCGACCGACCGATACGCCCCGCCTACCAGCCTCGTGTTTCTGGCGGATTGCATGTGGTGGGGAGCCGCACTGCCTCCCCTATCGCGACTTCCCTACCGCGATTTCCCTACCGCGACGGTATTTATTATAATTTGAAAGTAAATAAAAGAAATCAGGGAATCCCATAAATATGCGAAATCAATAGATTCTTCAGTAAACCAAATGAACCCAATGGCACCCAATTAAGACAGGACACAATTTATATATTAGCATTTGCAGATAAATATCAGAGTGGTAGATTGGCGGAGTACGTAGAGTGCGTACGAGATGATGCGAACTTCGCGGGTTCGACCCTCCCTTCTTTTTTTTTTTTTTTTTTAATTTTTTTAAAATTCAGTTATCTCTTTTTAACGGCTTAAGTGGGTTTCTATTTAATTAATTGAGAACTCAAATTTTTACCACAATACTTACCAGAGTATACCAAAGTACCTCTACCGCATTACATACGATTTCTTTTTTGTTTTGTTATGAGAAGTTGGCTCTTCTAATTTTGACTTCCTCGTAGAGGAAGCATTGCAAGTCCGAAAAAATTATAACGGAGAAATATGCGAGATTCAATTTATACCATTCTTCTCTTTTGTTTAAATTTATAATCTGATCTTGGCTCGATTTAAAAAAGCAATCCGAATCAATGAGGAACCAATGTGCAAGTTTCTAATTTGCACGCCTCATTGTAATTTCTAATCCATTCGTGGGTACAAAAATTTTTAGATAATTTTTAAAATGTCTAAAATCGGGAACCCCTTAAGTGATTCTAACCAAATTCAGTACCACTTATTCTTGTCCCCTTTGTAAATTTACGAAAGTTAGAGCGGGGACATTTTTTTAAAATTTCAAATTTTTTAAAAATCTGAACCCCTTAAGCGATTGTAGCCAAATTCAATGCCAATCATCGTTGTTCCCTAGACTATTTGTGTAAAAAGTTACGGCTCAATCGTCTCAAATTTACGAAAGTTAGAGCGCGTAAAATTTCAAAATTTTATAAAATCTTTACCCCTTCAGGAATATTTACAACAATCAATATTAATCATCCTTATTCCCTGGACTATTTGTGTACAATATTTCGGCATGATAGCTTCAAATTCACGAAAGTTGAAGCGATTACCGCTAGTTTTGAAAATTTTCAAAATTTTATAAAATCTTAACCCCTTAAGGAATTTTCACCAAATTCAATATCAATCTTGACCCCTACACTATTTGTGTAAAAAAATTCTGCTCAATAGCTTTAAATTTACCAAAGTTAGAGCGGGGACACTGATTACCTCACACATACACACTAACATTTTTTCTAAATGTGTTTTCTCCACGTTTTACGACATTTTGAACTTGTTAACATGAAAATTTCATTTTTTTTTCACGAAAACAAGTGGAAAACCAAGTGGACTAATGTCAAAAGGGCGTATCCGCGAAAAAAATATCAAATTGAGGCAAAATACGTCGGGATAGCCATTATACTTGCTTATGTCACCAAAAAAATATTCATAGATTTAAAGTTTGCATGATTTCCAGATTAAAAATATTTTTTTCGGCAAAAATGTTGAAATAAAAAGTTTGAAAAAATTTGTACATTTCGTGGTTAGTATTAAAAAATTAGAAACATTTTTTAACTACATACAAAAATATGGCAGGGAACTTGACGCGTTTTGCCAAAATTGATTGTTAAACGTTAATTTTGGTGAATACGTCTTTTTGGCATTAATATATTGAAAATATCGGCATAAGCAATGGCGAAAGGGCGTATCCCTCAAAATGAACATTTGACAATGAATCTAATAATGAGGTGGATCCGCTTTTTTGGCATTAGTTGACCCATCTTTTCGCATTAAGTGAATGTCATAAGGATGCACCCGCTAAAATTAACGTTTAGCAAACTAATATTTTTGGTGGATACGTCCTTTTGGTATTAGCAACGAAAAATAAGAGCGCATCGATGACGCCTTATGCCTTTAATTTCTTGGCTTGAAAAAGCGGCTTTTTCGTTTCGAAGGATTTCCGATCGAATAGCGAAAAAAATTACACCCTTTTGTCATTTAAGCATGCATCGAACGTACCTTCCCAACAAAAAGTGACTTTCGTCGACAATATTGCATACTTCATGGTAAGATAAAAATCGGAAAAAATTCAACCACAATAAAGACGATAAGAAGATTAATTTTGAATAATAATAATAATGCCAAAAAGTTATCAATAAATTGTTAAAAAAAAACATTGTTTATTAACAAATTTTTAGGGAAAGTTTTTTTTAACACGTGAAATGAATTCGTTAATTTTTCTGACTACACATGAATTTTCGAAAAATTTTCTTATCATGTTGAAATTTCGGTTTTCGAAAATTTTTCAATTTTGAAAAATGAAGGAAAAATCGCGAATTTTGGATATGTTTTCGTAATAACGTTGTATATTACAATTAAGAAGTTTCGAAGGCATTGAACCAATAGTTTCGTAAATACAACTCTTACAAATTTCCGAAAACTGAAATTTCGAAATGATAAGAAATTTTTTAAAACCTGCTGTATAGCGCCTTAGTGCGAGAGAGATCAGACCATCGAGCACCGAATGAGCGCGAGAGAGATAAAATGCCGGTCCAACTGGTGAGCTGGACTCTGCGCGATACCGAAGCTTAAATTTTTTTTTTTGTATAAAAAAATGTGTTAGCGCTATGACATAGATGCATAAGAGTGCGTGCTTAAATAATAATTATTAAAAATAAAAAAAAAATGAATCTGGAAGGATTAAACCGACGATTGTAACTCGGTGCGGTACCATTCAGACCAAATGCCTTAACAGAATGAATTGCAGTTTTGTAATATATAAATTGCGATCGCCCTTTATTTTAATTAGGTTGGGTTTACTTGGTTCGGTTAAATACTATATTTAATTAGCATGGTAACCTGTAAATAAAAGATTGAGAAAAAAAAATTGCCTCGTATGGAGCACATGTGACTTTAACTGCAGTGAGTGCAGGGGTACCAAGGACGGCGTATAAGACCCCCACTTCGCGCATGGTGCGAGAGAGAACGCACCGTCTCCCCAAGTGAGGGTGAGAGAAACAGCACGACATCCCCAACTCAATGCAAGAGAGATGGCATGATATCCCCAACTCGGCAGGCGGAGCGAACACACGGACACAGTCGCGAGCGTGTAGAGTTCTGTACGTGAGCGCACACAAGTAAAGGTGACGCTAGCGACATCTTACCGTTGGGGGGATAGCTCGTCCGAGCTCCCCAACTTTTCTTGCTTCAAGCGGCCCATAAGAACTACACTTCTAGAGGGACTCTATCTTCGTTGGTATTACCCAAATGCGTTCAGAATCGATGGAAAATTTCTTGAAGGTGACCATCGTGTCCCCAAATTTTCAAACCTTGCCTAAACGCGTTCAGTTACGTTAGGAGAATGATCCGGGGAAACAAAAGTTTACCGAATTTCACCCAAATCCGTTCAGGAACACAAAGAATAATTTCCACAATTCCCAAGCTCGGAGAGGTCGTGAAAAAGATGCCCCGGTTTGCACCAAAATCTCGAGGTGATGTGGAATCACGTGGCTCCCGCCAAAAATACGAGAGATGCTCTCTTGTTGTTTTTTTTTTTTTTTCAGGAAAAGTAGAGTACGCCCAGAGCCAGGCCCAACATAAAGAGAAGCCATAAGAATACAAGAAGACGACAAGAATACGAGAAGAATTCAAAAGTAGCGATAGTGTACACGAACAAGTGAGGTTATTATCTTATTTATTTTAAGAAAGGTTAAAAATATTTTTTAATATATTGTGCAACAATAATATTTATAACACCAGGCCACAGAACGTTAAAAGATGGAGCCAACGGTAGATGTTTTTATATCACGTGAGACTCATCGTCTTATTGATGCAGAAGATGGCACGGTCCTCAGAAACGAAAAGGGAGAGTTACTGCTCGAGGAAATAAAAAGTACGTTTAATATGATAATTACATAAGGTACAGCAATGCACCTCATTACTTAATGCAGTCCCGCCATACAAAAATGCCATACACATAGCTGCCAATATTTTTTAGGCCGTTACTATTCGCATGCATCCGTGTACACGGTACCGTATATGCATGCGGAAAATCTGCATGGCACCAGTATCATCTGTCTATCTTACACGGTACCGTGCACACACGTGGAAAAACGATTGCTGCGAGATTAACCTCTCTCATCTGTCTATGTTACACGGTACTATTCATAATGCACGGTACCATGTACAGACCATAGCGGCAGTGATACAGCCGGCTGCTAACGCTGCAATTACTATGATGCAGTAACATACACTGATACCAATAAATTTATATAAAAAGATATACTTTTATAAAAAAAAAAATCCCAGTTCCCATTAAGGTGGCTCCAGCACGGACTCGTAGGTTACAGAAAAAAATAATCTTGTCGCATATGGTAGATGAAGTACTTTTATTCATGTATGCGAAGTTTCAGACCAGGTCACGGACGAATTGAGGGGAAGGTTCGGTGGACTTTCTAGCTATGGGAAATACTGGTCCTAGAGTTCATGATTTTTTTTTGTGTCATTTGCGATCGCGATGGACCCCCCATGATGGTCAAAAATTTAAAAAAAAATCCATGATCATTTAAGAAATTCTATTTTACGAGTGAATTAAGATATTATTAAACCCATGCGTAATTTTTTAGATAGTAAGTTTTCAGAGAAAAATTGGGAGCCCCGGGAAAAAAATCACCGGCCACGGCAATTGAAAACGACCCCCCACCCCCAATAGGCAACAACAATCATCTCATTTCTCGTGCCAATTCATGATGTATTATCTTACGCTAACAAGAATGTTATCGTCGTATTTGCGTTTTTTGTTTTAGGAAAATAGCTACGCCGTCCGCGCGACATTGACCTTCACCGCCTATCAATACTGTGAGCTGATGTAGACAGTACGATCTTTACAAAGGAATTTTCGTGCCTCTGGTACTGTTGAAATTCAGTCTTGATTTTTCCGGTATGTATATTTTTATTAATTACCTTAGAAAACTTGAAAAAAAATAAAAATAAACACCAAATAGAACACCATTCATTGACAGGTGATAAATTCATGTACATGGTGATGACTCCGGATATCATTTCAATGTATGAATTGAAATTTTCTGACGCCGAAGTCTCTGAGAATGATCTGATTTTTGGAGGAGATTCAGCAAACTCAAACGCAAATGAGCTCACAGTCAATGATGAAACTGCAATTTTGAGTTCAAATATACCTGATTCAGGAAGCATTAATGCGTTGGTGTCTAACACTGAAGTGTTTCTGCCAGAAGAAAAAGCCGTATCAAAAGTCACCAAAGTACATCGGAGCAACAATGCTACGTTGGCACTTATCGCTCAATACGAGGCTCACAGCCCACGATTTTTATCCACGACAGTAAAAAATGATCACGTTTGGGGAGAAATTGTGACCGTGCAAAAAAATTAAGGTCATTTATTCACGGTCTTACGGTGCAAAGATAAATTTAAGTATCTAACAACAGGATTTATGAAAAAAATCGACAACATGTGACTGAATAAAAATTCTGGAGCGTCTGCTATTCATTACGCATACTTCGACGAAATGGATAGGATTTTTGGAAAAAAACCGAATGCAATTCCAAAGTACTTGACCTCCTCGATTTGTGGCAATACCAGCGGTAAGTTACTTATCATTCATGTAAACATTTAGTTAAAATGAATTTTTCCAAATTTAACTATGATAAATGCAGCCGAAAAAAACGAAACAAATAAACTTGAATGGGCCGTAAAGAAATGACTTTTATGTGCTTTTCCATAAAAAATAAAAAAAACAAAAATTTAACTATCTGAAAGTTTCTTCTATGAAAAAGCTATATGGAAAGATTCTGTAGCGTCTCCACGCCATGTAATAAAATTTGCAAATTGAAACTTGCACATTGCTTCCTCGTAATTTTCGAATTTTTTCAAATCACCCTCTTTGAGCAAGTGGCTTTTTGATTTTGGCTTCCTCATAGAGGAAGCTTTGTAAAATTTTGAAAATTACCAGGAATCGATGTTCAAGTTTCAATTTGTAATTTTTTTTCAATTATGTATAACATGCCCCACGTATTCTATTTATGTACAAATTTTTTTCCGAATATCTTAAAATATGGGAAATTTGGTCTCGTCGCATACATTTTTCGAAAAATTCAAAATTTCATAAAATCTGAATCCCTCCATTGATTCTCGTCAAATTCAAATCATCCTTCAATAATACCATATTGATGTAAAAAATTTAGCACGATATCGTAAAATTTGCAGAATTTACAGCAAGTACGACAATTTTTCGAAAAATTGAAAATTTATAAAATCTCAGTCCGCTCTACAAATATTTATAAAAATTGTAGGAAATAAAGGGGTCATCGTGCTTTACTTGACTGCGAAATTGCAGCGCTGTAGCTAAACCCGTTATCAAGTTATAGGCGACTCGATTTTGCAGAGTGGTGACACGTACACACACACACGCACGCGTCCGGGAATTTTTTCGAAATGTGATTTCTCGAGGTTTTGGCACATTTTGAGCACATTGGCATTGAAAACTTAAAAAAAACTTTCACTAAAACAAAGATGTCTTTATGAGGAAGCAAAATCGAAAGATTTTTACACGCGAGTGATTCGAGCGCTGCTCCACTCTTATGTACTGTGACGAACCGAGGTATTGCTACTCGTGCTCAACACAACATTGCAACACCACAGAGTCATCAGATTCCAGAGAGTACGCCGACTCTTGCGACAGACACTCTCTGGAAACCCGAGCAAATCGCGCGTCAGCAGATTCCCCTTTTCGTCCTTGGAATCTTGCTACTTTACCATATGACCTGGTTTATCCGATCCCTTGCATCACGTATGATCACATATGATGGATACTTGCATCCCTTGCAGATTTCGTAAACCCCTTGCATCACCAGATTTCGTAAATCATCGAGATTTCCATCCATCGATGATTTCTCAACTCATGGGTTTCGAAATCATCGAGACCTACATCGATCGATGATTTCTCAATCCACCCCCACGAGACCCTTGTAGCCGGACGCCCAAAGCTAACGAGGGTTCTCTCGACATATTATCAAATTAGTCTTAATACGACGCTCTTAGCAATCGGTCGAGAGATCCCGTTCCTTAGCGGCAAGTCCGTTCGCGTACTTAGGTTCTCGCGGGCGTGATTGACGTGATCTTCTCAAACCCTTGTTGTGGACAAGTGTATAAGAACTCATTAAGTGAAGGAACACCTTAGCGGCGCTTCACTACCTCTGTGATATAATTGTTCGTGCCAATTACCTTAGCGGCATTGCGCGTCAGTGTATCATAGAGTACCCCCCAAAAAACACCATAAATGGTGTACAAAAAGTTGAGACAAGTACATTTCCTTGCATCGTTTTATCTTTCCTTACAAAAATATGTCAAACATAAATAGTTGTAAAATAAATCCTCACAAAAAGTTCTCAAATAAATTCAAATCATCCAACTCACAGTTGCCAAGTACATCCAGCATTTTTATTGTTTCTATTATTTATTAACCATTTATAATTAGGTCACAACGCCCGAAAACGTCTTGAAACGGGACTTAGGGACTTAGGAATCTAAAAATGTATTGTTTGAAAAATTTTTATTGAAAAAAATTCGGATTGAAAAAAAAAATTCGAACGAAGTACTTGGCGAGTTATGTAAAATGACTGTACGGACTACCTGTTACGAACTCGCCAAGTACTTCGTTCGAATTTTTTTTTTCAATCCGAATTTTTTTCAATAAAAATTTTTCAAACAATACATTTTTAGATTAAGTCCCTAAGTCCTGTTTCAAGACGTTTTCGGGCGTTGTGACCTAATTATAAATGGTTAATAAATAATAGAAACAATAAAAATGCTGGATGTACTTGGCAACTGTGAGTTGGATGATTTGAATTTATTTGAGAACTTTTTGTGAGGATTTATTTTACAACTATTTATGTTTGACATATTTTTGTAAGGAAAGATAAAACGATGCAAGGAAATGTACTTGTCTCAACTTTTTGTACACCATTTATGGTGTTTTTTGGGGGGATTTGGCTTCTTTTTGCAAAGGATTATATATATTTTTACCATGTAACTTCTATGTGAAAGCTTCGAATGGTGACTGCTCTGCTCAGGCTAGAATTAAACAATTTTTGAGGGGATGAATTTCGTCTTTCCAAAACATTTCGTCATGCGATGGTTTCATTATTTTACAAATTCAGAGGCCCCAATCTAGCAACTAAGACTTTAAATATCATTTGCATTTCGTTTATTAGATCCTTAAGGGGGTCAGGTACCGAAAATTTCACATCCAGAACCACTAACGGTAGAGACTTGCTAATTTTGGTCTTGATATCATTTCTCGTATCAAAATACCTCACATTGATAAAATTTCGAAAAATTAATTTTTCCACGTGTTTAAAATAATTTTTTTCGAATCCGTTAAGATAGGTATCGGAAATCCCATCTGCTAGATTGTTCATTGTGACCCAAAGAATGTGTAAAAAAATCTACAACCCTCAAAGTTCAAAATTGTAGGAGGAGATACCATTTAATGGCAATGATGTTGAAATTTGCATCGTTGGAATGCAACGAAAAAAGTTTTAAAAAAATCATTTCCAGTATTGTCTCGAAGTCAAAAATCGTTTAAACCTTATTTTCGGTTTTTTTTTTTGCGATCTGGGGCCTAAATATGCCAGAGAAGCGTCAGAAATACTGGAAATGATTTTTTTTTAAATAAAAAAAACCTATTTTCGTTGCATTCCAACGATGCAAATTTCAACATCATTAATGGCACAACAATTTCCAAATGTGTGATAAATTAATTGGTAGAATATAATAAGAAGAAAATGGATTCCATGGGCTGAATAAAAAAAATTCTTCGATATGATCAAGTAATAAAACTTTACCTGGACGAAATTATATAACAACACTTATCACAATGAATAATCTAGCAGATGGGATTTTCGATATATCAACGGTTTCGAAAAAAATTATTTTGAAAATAGGGAAAAAATTAATTTTTCTAAATTTCATGAGGTATTTTGATATGAGAAATGATATCAAGACAAAAATCAGCCAGTCTCTACCGTTAGAGGTTCTGGATGTGAAATTGTCGGTACCTGACCCCCTTAATAAGCTTAGCAAACTTCAGAATGTTCCATGCGTACAACATGTTATCAATGAGGTATCCCGATTTTTGAGAATACTCGCATGACCTATCCGAATAACTTTGAGTATTTGATTCTTGATACAATGCACCATCGCTAAGATATAAAATCATAGGCATCGCTTTTCGATAGTCTGTTTATAATATTGAGCTTTATGTTTTTTTTCTTAGCGATGGAATGGTAAAGCTTTGTTTGTACAGATACCAACTGAATGCAGACTCAACCCGACCCACGTAATTCTGCTCATAAAAGTCACACACATAATTAACTGAACACAGAAAAATTCGACACATTGCACTGTGAAACAAAAAAAAATCCCATGAAGCGACATAACCCAGACAAACTCAGCCTATAATTAAATTGGTGCAGAAAAACCCAATGCACCATCGGCTTGCTCCAATTAAACTGGACATATTGCCAATACAACATGGAAAAACTCGATGCATCACCAATTCGACATGCAAAAACTGCCAGGGCATGCCAACACAGAAAAATTCTCCCTTGGCGTAACTCGCCACAGCGAAACTTTCGTGGCACAGCTCGGCCCGCTCCAACTCTACACAGTCTAACGGACTATGGTTGCGTCGGTTGAGAATTGAAGCGGACCAAGTTACGCCGCATGAGAGTTTTCGCTGTGTGAAACTGTACCATGGGAGAGTATATCTCCATCGAGATAGCCCGTAGGTGATTTTTTGTGCGTCGAGTTGGTGATGCGTCGAATTTTTCTATTCCAAATTGGTGGTGCATTGTGTTTTATTGTAGCAAGTTGATGGCGCAACGAGTTTCTTTTTATCAAGTTAGATACGGGCCAAATTTATTGGGTCAAATCCCTGTATGGGGAAATGTTTTTGTGACGGCTTAGCGATGTAACTAATTTTTCTGTGTTTACTTGATGACGCATACTATTTTTCTGTCTAGAATTGTGTGAGCTTCTCTGGTTTGCATTCAGATGAAATCTGTGATAATAAGGCAGTGCAGCTGGGACTTGTATGATGTCAAATAGAATACTCGGAGTTGATGGCGTAGATCATGTGCGGATTAAAAAACGTTAGAAGAGCTCCGGCATATCGATAACAAGCAATGCTCACGGAACCTTTTGAAGTCCTGATGATCCTGAGAGAGGGAAGAGATACAAAAAGAAAATATTCAATCGAAATTACACGATGCAAAGAACTTATGAAGTTCACTTGGAATTTAAATATCATTTAAATAATAATTAAAATGAAATAAACAATGTTAAAAATAAAAATGCTGAATGTACTTTGATGTTTGTGGAAAAAAACACAATTCTGTTTCTTTAATATACTTTAAACTTTATTTAATTAATAATCAATATTTTTTTTCGAAATACACCAATATAACCACTAAATGGGGAGTCATATCACTACGAGAACGCACCTATAAGTATATAATTTTTTTTTTCACCGGTTCTGTCCGAAAATGATAAAATAATACTCTAACACTGTTCGTTTTTTTTTTTTTTTTCAATTTATTTTTATACTTCACTTTCGTAATAAAACCTCTGAACTTTCATCTCAAAGTAACGATAAAAAAATCGCGTAAACGACTTTCGGAAATGCCGAAGCAACTAAGGCAGCTTCGTTAACCAAAGATCATACGTAACATGACATACGTGATTTCAGCCTTTTAGCCTGGTGTGACAGGTGAGCGATGAATTTGCGGTTAGATTCACGGGCGGTGCGAAAATTTGTGGCGGAGACAAAAAAAAAAAGAAAATGATGATGATGATGATGTACGTCGAATGAAAATAATAAAATGCAATATCTCCCATATGTCAATAGCTACAGCATTCATTTGGGTACCGATCGAAAGAGAAAAAAAAATAAAAAATATTCGTGTTGATATCATTGCCTAAGTCCGTATAATTCATTAATAATTCGGAAAATAAGTTTCGTTATATAGATATACTCCCGTGTATAAGCCAGATGTGTGGCGTATAAGAGGCTGTAGTACCTCTCGACATGTCGGTAAAGGAGAGGAAATGTACTTGTCTCGAGGCACTACCGTGCCTCTTAATAACATTTGTAACAACTTAAACTATTATTGTAAAAGTGACTGATCGATGTGTGTTCTTGAATAAATACATTCATGTGGAACCACCTGTATTCCTTCATTGAATCCAGCCCCCTGACACTCCTATGCTTTCCTATAGGAAACCTCTCTCACGACGATGCGCCGTATTTAGTTCGCACTGCGCGGCGCTGGCATGGTTCCGCGCTCGACTCCCCTGCCCGAACTCCCCGCCGGCAATCGCGGCCATGACAGAGGTTAACCAGCTGATGCTCCATTTGCATTCGTAACATTCGTATTTAATATTAATTATTTACCTGTGTCTTGGTCGGTCTTGTCTCGCGTGTGCGCGGTAATAAGTGTGGTCGAGAGTTGCGTCGAAAATCATATATCGTAAAAACGACTGAAGTGAAATGTGATTTAACAATGCCTACGTGCGCGATAATAGGGTGTACGTCGGGATACCGTTCGAATCCTGAAAAAGTCCATCTTTTTACGGTCCCGAGGGACCCAGTAATTCGAGAGCTATGGTACACTGCGATTAAGCCTTCAGGTCTTGCTATAAAATCGGGACAATCAGTGTGTGAAAAACATTTTAATCCTGATGAAATCGTGTGGCAACGGAATCATGTGGCCCCTGATGGCACTGTGCTCGGTGTTGTAAGTGAAATATTTAAATAAATTATTTACAATGTCACTGTTTCTTTTTTATTATTTATAAATATTTAATGAGTCATTTACAATATACAATTAATATCATTGAGCGTAAACAGAATTTCATTTTCTATTTTCCAGACACAGTACAAAGTTCCTCGTCTTCAAAAAGGCTCCGTTCCATCAAAATTTCCTTGGAGAAATTTCAAGCCGCGCGAAGATGTTTTGCGGGTGGTTAGTGATAAAACTGCTGATCCCTGTGAAACTCTCGCTGATGTTCCTCTCGACGATGACGCTGCGCATCACAGCATTGCTCACTGCGAGCCCTGCGAGCCTCGCCAGCTCTGCGAGCCCCGCCAGCCCAGCGAGCCTCGCCAGCTCTGCAAGCCCTGCGAGCCTCATCAGCCCTGCGAGCCTCGCCAGCTCTGTGAGCCCCGCCAGCCCAGCGAGCCTCGCCAGCTCTGCGAGCCCTGCGAGACTCACCAGCCCTGCGAGACTCACCAGCCCTGCGAGACTCACCAGCCCTGCGAGCCTCACCAGCCCTGTGAGCCTCGCCAGCTCTGTGAGCTCCGCCAGCCCTGCGAGCCTCGCCAGCTCTGCGAGCCCTCCGAGCCCTGCCAGCCCACACGTGAAACTTCTCCTCCAGTAACGTTTGAACAATTGAGGGCAGCAGATACGTCAATGCCACCTGGATGGAATGAGCGAACTGTAACTAACGAGAATACGAAATTGATCGTATATTATATCACCAGGTGCACCAAGATTGGAGAAAACTGGTCAACGCTCGTACTCAAAGAAATCGTCATTAAACCTGACATGACATTTCAAATTAATGTCTTGGGAAAACCAGTAGGAGAAGAGGATCTCGGGATTGATGTCAGTCCTCTGCATTCTGTCCAAAGATTGCAAGATTTATTACTCTTGCTGAATGGTCTCAATGTTTGTACTGGTACAAAGTTTTTTGATCAAGAATATCGAGCGGGAAGTGCAGTGTGCCGAGACTCGAGTGGAACCTGGCGACACGCGAAGTGTTCTCTGCTGGTTTCGAGTACATTAATTTGCTCGTCTTGTCGAACGGCGAGAAAATCGATGGTTGCAAAGCGTCGACGAATTAATAAGTGTAGTGATGGTACAGAAAGAATTGATCTGCGAGTACCCTCCGATAATAAAAGCGTCGTAGCAGAGCTGAAAGCGTTGAAAGTGAAGCATCGTAATACTGAGAAGATTGCTTTGCACGCAAAAGCCGAGATTGTAAAACTCAAGTCGACACTTGATGAGTGTCAGAAAAAATTGTCGGACAATGAGAAATCCTTGGATCAGTTGGTCGAATCGACAAAACTACCAGAAAATCAAATGCTCGCTCTACGAGAAATTATCGCTGCTGCAAAACGTGAGGATTCAAGAGGAAGGAGGTATTCTGAAGAATGGCTGTTGTTCACCATGTTGCTGCACATGCGATCGCCTGCAGGGTACAATTTCTTGCATGAAAACAAGATTTTGCCACTTCCCGACGTTCGAACAATCCGAAGGTACTTATAATATAAATACTGTTATTTAAAAAAATGTATTTACATATTTGCAACTACGGGTATTTATTCGCAGTTTTTTATTTACAATTTTGTATTTTCCATCACATAATTACAACTGCATATTTTCAAGCATATGTTTATCTGAATATACTTACCAATTTGCATTTGTATTGTGCATCTGCAATTAATAATTCTCAATTTCACATTCACTGGATTGTATAGTTTCCATTCGAAAGAATACTAAAAATAGACTTACCCATGTATATAATTTTGGCTATCGAAGTCGAGGACGCCCTAAAAACACTTACCCTTTTGCAGACACCTTTCCTCGATTGACACAACGTGTGGTTTCGACCCTAGATTCTTTGAGATTCTGAAATTATCTCTCGCGAAAAAAAACGAGATTCAAAGACACGGAATTATATTAATCGATGAAATGGCAACGAGGGAAAGTGTCAACGTTAATACTAAAACACTCTCGTATAAAGGATTGGTCGACTTCGGCAAAGATGGAGAACAGGCGACTGATTTTAACGAGAAAGCGAACCATGGTTTGGTCATAATATTCCAACCATTGTTCGACGATTACACACAGCCAATAGCTGTATTTGCCTCGCGAGGACCAGTCAAGGGAAATGTTCTTGCCAAACTGATCGTGAAGGCAATCGTATTACTCGAAAACGCCGGCGCAAAAATACACGGGGTCGTGACGGATGGAGCGAGCACTAACCGGAAATTTTGGAGCGAGATGGGCATCAGCGGACAGAGAAAAAATTTACAAAATTCCTTTGAACACCCTGTGGCTGAAGGGCGTCGGGTTTTTGTATTCTCTGATACTCCGCATTTGATAAAAACCATTCGCAATCGACTGTATGGCAAGAAGATTTTGCAGGTTTGTAAATATTAAATGTTTTTGCGATTCCAATCGTTTTTGTTTCGCCATAGAGGAAGCTTTGTGAGAACTTTTCAGCTTTTTTTTTTTTTTAGTTTTCAAAAGAAAACTGCAAATTACCAAAGTACACATTGCATCCTCATTACGTTTCATCTTGTTCGTACAACTAGATGTTTATTAAATAACGGCATTTTTTGTGACATAGATGGATCCAACGGAACCTCCGGCTAAATGGGATGATATCGAGATGCTGCACAAAAAGGATAAAGAACTCGCCGGTCCCGGCCAAGTTCTAATGTGCCCCAAATTGTCCTCGAATCATTTTACGCTCAATAATGCATCAAAAATGAGAGTGCGATTGGCTGTGCAGGTACAGTTATCACGTTTATTTCCCAGATGTATAGTCTTTGTTGCTTGTTTGTTGATAGAAAACCTGTACAATAACGTGATTATAGAAAACCTGTACAATAACGTGATTTACGTAGGTTTTCAGCAACACTGTCGCGTGCGGGCTTCGATTCTTTCAAAACTACGTCCCGGAATTGAAAGATAGTGAAGGAACTGCAGCTTTCTGTGAGTGGATAAACCGAATGTTCGACGCGCTCAATCGCAAAGACGATATCGAAGGAATGCAGCCTGGCAATATCGATTTTAAGGTGATCTATCCAACTGAAAAAAAACATTCCATAATAATCATAAAACAGCCGGTATTTCACGTTAATAATTATTGTACAGATTCTCGAGGATTCTCTTCGCAAGCTGGATGCGTGGGAGGAAAAGGTAGAAAAAGGCTTGCTATCGAAGGATCTGTTCCTGACTCCGCAAACTGCCGAAGGCTTGAGGGTGACTCTAAAGTCAACTCTCGACCTCGTAACGTACCTTACGAATGAATGCGACTTTCCGTATGTTTTAACGGGTCGAATCAATCAGGATCCGCTGGAGGTTATACCTCGGATAAACTTAATATAATTTTTTGCTGCTTCAAAACAAAAAAGAAGTAGGTGAATACTTCTTGACTATCGCCAAAAATCGAAAAATCATCCGATCCTCATATTCTGAGTCGAATAGAAGAAAGCATAATATTAAAAATTTTCCACATTTTCATATAGTCGCGCGCTAGACATTATATACTCTCTCTCGCTCGTACATTGGTCACTCTCTCTTCTTCTGTCCTTCCATTCTCTTGTTCAGTTTAACAACGCGACCGTGACTTATATTTATTGTCACATAAGAAGTATTCACTTAATAAAAATTATAAAGCTTCATTTTTCATCGTTGATTGCTTGCTGTCGGTCCCTCGTTTGCTTCCCTATGCTTCTCCAAATTGACGCTATAAACTAACAGCTTTATCCAATGTCGCATTAGAAAAATAACATCATGGTTTCTCAAATGTGTTACAGGTTCTTTTGTCAAATCAATGCACTAATAATTGCACGCAATAACGTATTTCTTTGTTTCTTTCTTAATTTCTCTCTTCAGAAATATTTTGGTACAATTCGTCAAGCCGGCGGTTGTAATGATCACCCATCAAGTTACACTTTCCTTCAAATTCATAAAATCCTCGCGACGTTTAGCGTCCTCAAACCACCTAAAACGAAATTGCTCGGTTTCCGGAGATAAACCTCATCAACCCCTTGTCACACTTGCTGAGTTGAAAACTGTTTATGGTAATTCGAGAAAATCTGATCTAACGCGATCGATTAAAGAGAGGCTTTCGAACGCGGCGAGGCACGATAGCTGGGATCTTCAGGATGTAATTGAACACGATTACAGCAAACCTGAAGTCTCAAATTGCGTGATGTACTACATTACTGCTAACTTGACGAGACAAATCATGAACACGATTAAATGCACGGAATGTAAACAAGCTTTGTTGAGTTCAGAAAATGGAGTACATCTCCCTGAATCAACTATCACGAATTATCTAACGCGCGGTCCATTGATTCACCCAAACAGCAATTTGTATCGATTTGTACTTTTTCTAGAACAACGATTCTCGGTTCATTGTACATCAGCTCATGTTTTTGAATCTATTTTGGATGACGTACTCGCGTACGAGAAGCTTTCTTTCCCATGCACAAATCACGCTGGCGAGATGCTTTTGCATGTAATTCAATATTACGTGACAATGCGCATGCATCAATACTGCTCACGACTCAACTCAGAGCAACAGAAAAGAAATCAAATCGGGAAGAAGATGTCTAAACATTGTAAAACATAAACTATTGTATAACGCGATAACTTTTGAAACTGTGATTTTATGTTTTTTGTTATTTACAATTTTGGTAACCTGAACATTGTAAAATATATGAACTATTGTAACACGATAATATAAGTTTTAAAGCTGTGATTTAAAATTAAAATATTTTATTGGTGATTTACAATTTTGTCAACCTGCGATACATTGCAGATTGGCGTTTGATAAATAAAAAATAAATACATAATAATATTCAATCCCCTCGTGTACATACTTTACCTCCTACCTGTCCTACCTTCATGATACAATATAGATATAAATACGGAGAAATAATTTGACAATTACAACTGGTAATTAATCTAGTAATGTAGAGTTATATAGCTACTTCATAACATTAATATGAAATAATAGGCCAAAGGCGCGGCGCAAGCGCAGCACGGACGCGGCGCGGAGTACTGTCAGCGCCACGTAGCGGCTGGGCGCCATCGAGCGACTAGCCAGCGAGCGGAGTGCCAGGGGGCTGATTGAATCACAGCTCATCCGATCATCACGAACTACAAGCATATACAAGGTGAGGTGCTACCCAGCTTGAATAGGACAGAGAATCCATTCGCCGGGGCCTTTGACTTCCGCGAATAAAATAATAATAATAATAATAAGTTACCACGGGATAAATAACCCGTGTGTAACAGTACTCCAATATCATCGTTTTTTACCAAACGCAAATACCAAATATCCTAAGTACTAACTCCGCTTGTACCCAAATTTTCGTTCTCGGTAAAGGAAATTACGCTTTGTTTGTCGCAAACACGCGCACACATACACGCGCGTTCGCGCGCACACACATTCATGATTGAATATTGAGATATCGTTTTACTACAGATAAATTGTCATCGTGCAATGATGAAGACAGCTGTGAATCATCAACAAAAAAGAGAAAGCTTTCCCAGAAACAACGTGAGGATAAGGAAAACGAAAAAACCAAAGATCGAGAACGCCGTCATGATGAAAAAATTGCAGTTCAGAAAGAAGCCATTTCCTCGTTTCAGTCAGCCTTTACTCAGTTAATTAACGCCGTGAACAACAAGAATGAAACGACTGCTCAACTGAAGTGAGCGCAAATTATTACAATATTGAAACGGTAAAATATCGAAATCAAGCCACGTTTTTCGACTTTCTCAGAGACCATCAATGAGTACGTTTACACGACGCTCTAATTCCGGTGTTACGAAAACCGGTATAGTTAAACCAGGAATTTACACGGTACCTAACACCCGCTTTATGACGTAAAGCGGGTGTTAGGACCCGTTTACACGCACTTTAACGCATGCTTTAACTACGCCGGTTTTCGTAACACCGGAATAAGAGTGTCGTGTAAACGTACTCAATGAGCATGTTTACACGGTGCTCTTATTCCGGTGTTACTATGACGGGTGTAGTTAAGCCAGGTGTTAAAGTGCGTGTAGACGGTACCTATCTCCCGTTAGGGCGATAACTTCGTCTACCGCGCCGTAACGCTTTGCTTAACTACACCGGTCATAGTAACACCGGAATAAGAGGCGCCGTGCAAACATAGAGTACGTTTACACGCCGCTCCAAATCCGGTGTTACGAAAACCGGTATAGTTAAACCAGGTGTTTACACGGTACCTAACACCCACTTCACGTCGTAAAGCGGGTGTTAGGACCCGTTTACACGCACTTCAACGCCTGATTTAACTACGCCGGTTTTCGTAACACCGGAATAAGAGCGTCGTGTAAACGTACTCATACTCAATAACACGAGCAAAAGAATAAGATTGTCGCAAGGAATGAATAGACGCACGCAAACCTAATTACTATTGCCCGTCTCTGAAAAAATCTGGAAACGTGGTTCGGTTACGGATCGCGGTATTTCGGAACGTCTTAATGCGAAATCCTTTGTCAGTATAACTTCATTTTCATTTATTCATTTCAAGAAGACTGATATTTTGCTGGAACTATTATAAGTCAGTGCAGTGATAAACGTTATAAATTATTCATAAACATTATAATGTTGATTAATTCTAAAAAAGACAGACTATTAAAGTGTAAGATAGCAATAGCAATCAGTCATATAAAATAATTAATCATATGGTATTCTATCAAAGCGTTTTCATTATTGTCAAGTCAACATAATACTTTATTATATCAGTCAAAAAGTACAAAGACGAAGAAATGATTTCTTTTAGTTCACTTTAAGTACATTTATTATTATTCAGTCTTGAGACTCGGATAACGTCTCACATATGAGGCATTCTCCACCAACTCGGCCACTTTTTTTTACCCTCTCGGATCTGTTCTATAATTTGCCATATAGTAGTACTACTTGGGGGGGGGGGGGCGTATTGAAATTTTATTTATTTATTTTTTTAACTGAATGCATATTACCTCAAGAATATTGAGTCAAAATTTCAAGTCGATTGGAGCAAAATTGACGAAATTATGAGTATTTTTATACCTGCGATCAACTGACTCCATACGTATAAGCCGAGCAGAGCAGGAAGCTGAAAGACAAACTAAAGAAGGCAGGATTCGTCGTCATGAGCAAAAAGGTGCTTTAGACATCATGCATGATAGTGTTACGTCCTGGGTTTTTGAAATTATAATATTAAAAATCGAAATAAAAATTTTTGTTAAAGTAATATTTTAATAATTCAGAGACGAAGAGACGTCTCTGATCGTAACAATATCCGATACAATCATCGTGCGAACAAGTTATCAGTGACGATCCCACAGTCACAGCATCTGCAAATTTTGCTGACACTGGGGATCTCACGGTAACGGGCCGGACGCTGGGCACCTACAAGATGTGCAGCGCCCGACCCAGGCACTCTTTTTTTGTCGCGGAGTAATCTCGAAGATGCTCTGCACTATTAAAATGAAAAGTGAGTTCAGTTAGAGCACGACACTCGACTAGAATGGTCGAGGTCATAAAAATTTAGACGTTCTACTCCGGCCCTCGACCAGAATGGTCGGGGTCGTCATTAAAATCGTCATTTAAATATAAAATTTAAATCATTAAAGATAAAAATTGTTAATTTCAAAAAATGTGTTTTAAATAAATTATTAGTTGTGTTGTTGAAGTTTAAAAACGACTGCAACCTGGAACATTATTATTAAAAAAATAACCTGCTACGATCACCACTCTAGCTCCAGTCCTTGGCGGGCACATTCCCGCCTAAAAGGGAGCAAAACAAAACCTTAAAACTACGTTACGTCAACGGTAAGTGAAAAAAAATTAAATCACCAAAAACCCGGGACGTAACAATAGCAACATCCTTTATGGAACTGGCATTGATGATTCAGTGTGAGGTAAGCTGATAAAATTCGCTTATGAACGTTTTATACCAGATTTTTTAGTGAAAAACTTTAAAGCGTTTTCCCCACAACTCACGTTTTCAAAGTCGGTGCCCCTCATAACTGTAAAACTACTGCACCGATCCTTTTGAAATTTTGAACACTATTTCTGTACATAATTTACGAGGTAACGCTGAAGATTTTTTTTTTTAATTTTAAACCATTTTCATTTTTTAATAACAAATTAGCCGATTTTTTTCGCAAAAAATCGCGTTTTTCCCTTCAAAGTGTTCCAAAAAAGTGAAAAATTGAAATTTCGAAAAACCCTCCCAGCGTTACCTGGGGAAAAATATTATTTAACGAATGAACTTTGATTTTTTGATTTCAGATGATCCAGCTCTAAGTTATGAGGGGCACCGCGATTCTACTTTTTTCCGAGACACGTCCGAATAACTTCTGCCATTGCCGTATTTTTTAATATTGCTTCGTGAAAATTTTACACAATATTCTTCGAATGGCATACTTTAATGTATTATTGGTTTTAATGAAGAGATTTCAACTGTGTCGTCACAAAAAATTCACAAAAACATGCCTTTTTTTGTACGAATTAACCTTACACCCCCCTTAGGTACTCTCTGCGAATTTTTTCAGATTTTTTATTTCATTCGTTTTGCAAATGGGTTTTTTTTTTAAACCCGTATTTCATAGAAGATTTAAGTCGGGCAAAGAAATGTAAAAACAAAATTTCTTACATTTTTTTTTCCGACTTTAATCTACCATGAAATACGCATTTGAAAAAAAAACCCCATTTCCAAAATTAGTGGAATAAAAAATCTGAAAAAATTAACAAAAAATTGACTTTTAAGTAGTACACTACTATATGGCAAATTATGGAACAGATCCGAGAGGGTAAAAAAAAAGTGACCGTGTTGGTGGAGAATGCCTTATATCTATTATACCCATTATTAGTAATATTAAATAGAAAATCTCATGTTTATTGCGGTGCCTCAAATGTGATTCTAGGTATAAGCTCTAAAATTTTGTTTCGCAATAAATTAAAAAAAAACAAATCTGAAAATATATATATGTATGTGTATATATTATTTTTCTATACTGGCATTGAATCAAAATATTCGCCTGAGATATGAACGTGTATCCTTGTATTCGATTACGATATTCACGTCATATACAAAAGGATATCTTCGTATTTAATCACAAAATATTATATTTGCACTTATGATGCAAACGCGAATCTCACTTTTGTGTTCTATCAGATTATGTGATAAAATATATTCTGATGAGAGAATATCTTGTTGAGCGGAAGATTATAAGCGATCTAGCATCCGACAAATCTCATTCCGCCAATCTTCGCCCTTGTCGTCCGGGTTGAAGATGTAGTGCACGTTGAGCTCAACGTTGTCGTCGTTTTGACGCATGAAATTCCTTCCTTAATCTTCATATTCCTGAAGAAATCGGTCGTCGTGGTCTAAACACACGTTGTGCATGACGCATGTTGCCATGATCGTCGCGGGGATGAGATCCATCCGATGAATATCTAAAAATTTCAGTCGACAATATCGACCGAATAGCAGCGCGAATGTTCGCTCAATCGTTTGCCTCGTTTGAGAAAGTTTATGATTAAAATTTCGTTGTGCAGCAGTGAGGTTTCCTCGATTTATGAAAAGCGGTATACACCAATCTAATATCGGATAGGCACAATCGGATAGTATTATGTCACACAGATCCATATAAACTTCTCTGTTTTGAGCTATATTGTTGTAAATATCCAAATTTTTAAAAATTCGAGTATCACTCACGGATCCCGGATATCCAACGAAAACATCGATGATTCGTAGACATGAATCACAAATCGCTTGGAGTGTAATAGCATGGTGCATTTCCTCGTTACATAAACTTCAGGGACTTTTTGAGGGGTTTTTATTGGAATAAATGTCCTGTCGACCGCACGGATCACGTTCGAAATGTTAGCCATCCTTTCAAAAGTACGTTTGATGGCGGGCACTCTATCTCCTCTGGGCCACGTGATGATACTTTGGGCGATTTCATTTAAAGCAGCCACCACTCTTTCAAATGATACGAAGAGCGATGATTTTCCCATATTGAAACGCTCACCAATCGATCTATAGAATGAGATAAAACTGTAGAATGTGTAAAATAAAATAAGCAAACGCCCAGTAACTTATAACCAGAGTTGTGAAAACTGTAATTAAATATTTTTTAATTACAAATTACAAATATAATTTGTGATTAAACTTATTCTAATTACACATTACAAATGTAATTTGTAATTAAACTTAATTTAATTACACATTACAAATGTAATTTGTAATTAAATTTTTTTCAATTACCCATTAAAAATGTAATCTGTAATCAAACTTTTCGTAATTACAAATTAAAAATTCAATTTGTATTTGAACTTATTTTAATTACTGTATTTTAATTCCAAAAAATGTTGTTAACGTAAATTTTCAACACACTTTATTAATAAATTGACAAGCTAAATTAATTTCTTATCACTAGTTAATCGTTTTAATTATAAATTTATTTAATAATACTCGATTTTCTTAACTATTCGGGGAGGACTCGGCAAGACCCTCTACTTAATTCGCGAGAATTAAAAGACGTTAAACTATTTGGGGAGAGCTCGGCGAGACTCTCAACTTGGGTTTTAAAACAGGAACAATACGTGTTCCTGATGTTACTGATTTCGTTCTGTGGAAGATTTTTCCGTTGCCTACGAAGTAAACTCGGAAGAAGTTTCTGGAAGGATCTTTTTTTTTTGTTTTTTGGGGGAAAGAAGTTGTAGAAAGGGAAAACTGACAATTACTAGAGGGTCCAATGGATAGCATAAGTGTTTAGGTTCAAAATACCTGGAGCATCAATAAAACATTTGGAAAGGATTAGAGACGTAAAGAGCGGAGCATGTGGTGTTAATGGAACGTAGGCAAAAGAAGAAGGGACGGCAATTTTGGGGATCCGAGTTTTCGAGTGAAAGGACATAATATATAAACTCAATGTCTTTACGGCAAAAAAAAGGAAAAAACAAACAAAAAAACTATTTCGATCTTCGCTACATAAAAAATGGCTAAACGGGAACTACCCAAATAACTTAGAACCGAAGGTATACGTTAAGCTTATAAGAAACAATTAGAGTCTAGGTAAACGGCATTATGACAGTGTATGCTATTCTTAACAATTACACATTTCGAATTTAATTCGAAATTGATAACAACTTAATTACAAATTACATTTGAAATAGAAAAAAGTCCAAACACAAGTTGAGAAAGTATTTTATTCAGTCAATTACTTGTTATCAGAGCTGGCCAAAGTACCAGAAAGTACTTCAAGTACTAAGTACTGTAAGTATTTGAAATACTCGTATGTTTCAAGTACCGAGGACTGCAAACGCTTGAAGTACCTACGCAGTACTGGAAGTACCTAAAATGACCAAGTACTTAAAGTAGCGAGTACTTAAAGTGGTACAGTACTTAAAGTAACGGGTACTCGAAATACTCAATACTTGAAGTACGACAAAAATTAAGTATCGAATACTTCACAAGTTTTTAGGTACATCTCGTAAGTTCTACAACTTATCTTGGGTTTCTCACTCACTCTTTAAGCTCATTTGATTTTCATTTTAGTACTTTTTGTATTTGGATAGTAATTCATACTAGTTAAATACTAGTTAGGCTCGGAAAGAAAACTTTTACGCTTTTTAAAATGAACTTATCCCTTCTCTTATGAAAAAAGAAAAAAACCACAGTGTGCGTGTGCATGCGAGTGTGTGCCGATGTTTGCCTGTATGTACGAGTATGTGCGTGTGTGGGTGAATATGTGTGAGTTTGTGCAAGTGTGGGCGAGTGTGTCCGAGTGTATGCGAGTGTGTGCAAGTGCGTGCGAGTGTGTCTGAATGTATGCAAGTGTGTCTGAGTGTATGCAAGTGTGTGCGTATGTGTGCGGGTGTGTGCGAGTGTGTCTGAGTGTGTGCGAGTGTGTTCGAGTGCATGCGAATGTGTGCGAGTATATCTGAATGTTTGTAAGTGTGTGCGTGTGTGTGTGAGTGTGGGCGAATGTTTGCCAATGTGTGCGAGTATGTGCAAGTGTGCGAGTGTGTTCCGGTATGTGTAAGTGTGTCGGCGTGTGTGCGAGTGTGTGCAAGTGTGTCTGAGTATGTACGAGTATGTCCAAGTGTATGCAAGTGTATGCGTGTGTGTGCAAGTGAGTCTGAGTGTGTGCGAGTGTGTCCGAGTGTATGTGAGTGTGTGCAGAGGTGTTCAAGTGTAGCTGAGTGTGTGCGAGTATGTGACTGTGTGTGCGAGTGTTCGTGAGTGTGTTGGTGTGTGTGTGTGTGTGAGTGCTTACAAATTTTCGCCAGTGTGTACGAGTATGTGCAAGAGCGTGCGACTGTGTGCGAGTATGTGCGAGTGTGTGCAAGTCTATGCGAGTGTGTGCGAGTATGTGCATATGTGTACGAGTTTGTGCAAGTGTGTGCGAGTGTATCTGAGTGTATGCTAGTGTGTGCGTGTGTGCGTGTGTGAGTGTGTGAGAATGTTTGTCAGTGTGTGCGAGTATGTGCAAGTGCGTGCGAGTGTGTGCGAGTGTATCTGAATGTTTGTGAGTGTGTGCGTGTGTGTGTGAGTGTGTGTGAATGTTTTCCAGTGTGTGCAAGTATGTGCAAGTGTGTGCGAGTGTGTTCCGGTATGTGTAAGTGTGTCTGCGTGTGTGCGAGTGTGTGCAAGTGTGTCTGAGTATGTACGAGTATGTCCAAGTGTATGCAAGTGTGTGCGTGTGTGTGCAAGTGAGTCTGAGTGTGTGCGAGTGTGTCCGAGTGTATGTGAGTGTGTGCAAAGGTGTTCAAGTGTAGCTAAGTGTGTGCGAGTATGTGACTGTGTGTGCGAGTGTTCGTGAGTGTGTTGGTGTGTGTGTGTGTGTGAATGCTTGCAAATGTTCGCCAGTGTGTGCGAGTATGTGCGAGTGTTTGCAAGTCTATGCAAGTGTGTGCGAGTATGTGCATATGTGTACGAGTTCGTGCAAGTGTGTGCGAGTGTGTCTGAGTGTATGCTAGTGTGTGCGTGTGTGTGTGTGAGTGTGTGAGAATGTTTGTCAGTGTGTGCGAGTATGTGCAAGTGCGTGTGAGTGTGTGCGAGTGTGTCTGTATGTGGCCGAGTATGTGCGAGTATGTGCAAGTGTGTCTGAGTGTGTGCAAGTGTGTGCTGGTGTGTGCGAGTGTTACGCAACATGTACGAAAAGTACATTTCCTTGCGTCGTCTTGTCTATCCTTACAAAAAGATGTCAAACCAAAAAATTTGTCAAATAAATCCTCACGAAAAGATGTCAAACATAAAAATTTGTCAAATAAACTTTTACAAAAACATGTCAAACACAAAAAGTTCGCAAATAAATTTAAATAATCCAAGTCACAGTTGCCAAGTATACTAGGACCTCTATTCAACGGTCTTCAATTTAACAGACAATCCCCACCATGTCGCATTTATTGATCCATTATTCGCGTTGTGGGAGATAGTGGGGGACGCTTCGTCTCCGCGGTTACGCGTAGCACATAGTGCTGATGCGCAGATACAGCATGGGCGGGCGTACGCAACATCTGATTCAAGAAGGTGCGATGCAGAGCTGGTCCCGACACTGGCCCTTAAATAGAGGTCCTAGTGTACATATAGCACTGGTATTGTTTACATAGTTTATTGACCGCTTATAATTAATACACTGCGCCCAAAAATCTGTTGAAACGGGACTTGGGATGCCAGAGAGGGGGGCAATGCGTCCGTACGCTGAGCAGAAAAGCTAGGGATAGTTCTGACTCAACCCATTGAGTCCCGAACGGACACTCTTTCGTCCTATTTTTCAGCGGCTGTTCCTTTCGCTCCGACACACTATTTTCATGGAATAAAATCAGGGAGAAAAAACAAGCAAAAATCGCATTTTCCTGTAATTTCGCCCCTATCAATGCCACCATAAATTTAACAACATAAATCATGCATAAATGCCAACATAAATCATGCACTCTTCATTACAGAATTGTTAACCATAAATTTATCACATGTAACGGCCCACACGGCACAATATATTTCAGAAATATTTCAGAAATGTTTCACTTGAAACATGTAATATTTCATTGCAACATTTCAGAAATATATCAGAAATATGTCCATGTCCGCGGAGATAACGAACGTTACATTGCTGACATATGTCAGAAATATGTCAGAAACATTTCGGTAGTATGTCAGAAATATTTCAACGATATATTTCAGAAATGTTTCAGAAATGTTTCATTTGAAACATGTAATATTTCACTGCAACATTTCAGAAATATATCAGAAATATTTCGGTAATATATATTTTATAATAAATATTTTATTAGTTAAATCTTCGGATTTTTTATTTCTTCACATTATTTTGTCGTTGTTATAGGTCATGGAAGGGTTACACCGGGAAAAAAAAAAGTTTATGCATAGGTATCTCGATATGTTTTTTTTCTCCTTGACGGGGAATCGAACCGGCGACCTACCTACCTATCCTACCTATATCTACCTAACACGCTACCCACTACGCTATCGACTGTTTACGATCTTTCGATATTAATATAAAGTATTTGACTCGCCAGAGAACACTTGATCATAGTTGTATGTTGGGAGCTACTCAAGGGATGGTGGTCCGGTCTTTCATACTTTATTTAGTATGACCATGTCGGTTTTGGACGAAATTACAAACTTGAATGTGCCGAATCCAATATGGTGGATCAAAAATTCTAAAAATTCCATAATATAATATGTACATATCGGTGGACTAATGCCAAAGGGGCGTAAGCGCCTTTTTCGAAATTTCCGCGTTTTTACTGCCAGAAGGGCGAAAGTGCTATATTTAGCCGGTATAAGGTAAAGGATTTCTACAGCCAAACGGGCGTAAGGGACAAGGTGCTCACGCCCGTATGACAGTAAGATGTCGAAGAAATTGTTAAATCGGTCGAATCTTACTGGCAGAGGGGCGTATCTACACCCTAACAAAGTTTGTCGCTTACGCCCATGTGGCAGTATTAACTCGAATAAATTGTGAAATCGGTCATATCTTACTACCAGAGAGGCGTATCTCCACTGCAAAAAGTTTCTTGCTTACGCCCTTGCGGCAGTAATAACTTTTTCCGAAATATTTCGGAAATATCGAAAATGTTATATTGCAATTGACATATTTCGGAAATATTTCAGAAATATCGAAAATTTTATATTGCAATTGACATATTTCGGAAATATTTCGGAAATATCCAAAATGTTATATGGCAATTGAGATATTTCATAAATATTTCGGAAATATCCAAAATGTTATATTGCAATTGACATATTTCAGAAATATTTCGGAAATATCCAAAATGTTATATTGCAATTGACATATTTCAGAAATATTTCGGAAATATCCAAAATGTTATATTGCAATTGACATATATCAGAAATATTTCGGAAATATCCCAAATGTTATTTCAATTGATATATTTCGGAAATATTTCAGAAAAATCGAAAATGTTATATTGCAATTGACATATTTCAGAAATATTTCGGAAATATCCCAAATGTTATATTGCAATTGACATATTTCAGAAATATTTCGGAAATATCCAAAATGTAATATTGCAATTGACATATTTCGGAAATATTTGAGAAATATCGAAAATGTTATATTGCAATTGACATATTTCAGAAATATTTCGGAAGTATCCCAAATGTTATATTGCAATTGACATATTTCGGAAATATTTCAGAAATATCGAAAATTTTATATTGCAGTTGACATATTTCAGAAATATTTCGGAAATATCCAAAATGTAATATTGCAATTGACATATTTCGGAAATATTTCAGAAATATCGAAAATGTTATATTGCAATTGACATATTTCAGAAATATTTCGGAAATATCCAAAATGTAATATTGCAATTGACATATTTCGGAAATATTTCAGAAATATCGAAAATGTTATATTGCAATTGACATATTTCAGAAATATTTCGGAAATATCGAAAATGTTATATTGCGATTGACATATTTCTGAAACATTTCAGAAATATCAAAAATGTTATATTGCAATTGACATATTTCAGGTACATTTCAGAAATATTCCGAAGTTATGTTATGAATCTGAAGCGTTGAAACATTTCTGAAATATTTCTGACATATTTCGTGCCGTGTGGGGGCCCCGTCCCATAGCCTAAAAACTCGTTTCTTTTCCCACGCAAACTCATCAACTTCACTCTCGCCATCAGTCCACTCTCACGCTCAAATCCCACATATCAGCTAAACCGAATACTTCTTTCCGGTCAGTCATAATCGTCAGCACCTTAGCTTCAGTTTGCCCTTGGTCCCACGGGCCTTGTCCCTCCGTCTTAGCGACATCCCCTCCACTCTCACTAACAAGGAAGGTATCCCAGGTCGATCTCTCCGATTTTGATCTAACGCATATATATTGTAGTACATTGAAAACTAAGCGACACGTATTTTTTTTTATCTGCCATTAAACACTTTAAGGGGGTGAAACCACCCTCCAAATCAAGGCATGTCAAGAGGCCAATTGGCAGTTTCACCCACAAGGACATAATATTTTTCAACCAATCCAACTGCAAAAGTTTTCTCATAATGAGAAACGAAAAATGTAATTTTCTCGATAAAAAAAAAAAAAAACAAGGGGGTGAGCCACCCCTAAATATTATTACATTAATGCCAAAAATGGGCAAATTCAAGTAAAAAAATCTGAAAAAATATATACACTAGGACCTCGATTTAACGGCCAGTGGCGGGACCGGCTCCGCATCGCACCTTGTTAAATCGAGGATGTGCATGCCCCGCCCATGTTGTATCTGCGCATCGGCACTCCGTGCTACGGGCCTGATCGGGGAAACTTTAAGCGTCCCCCACCATCTCCCACCATGCGAAAAACCGATCGAAAAATGCGACATGGTGGGGACTGTCTATTAAATCGAGGGCCATTAAATCGAGGTCCTAGTGTATTACGTATGAACACAAAATAAAATTGACGTGTTTTTGGATTTTCCCGAAAAAAAAAATTGGCCGGGGTGACTACCCCTGAATGCTGTTCATCTTGCGTGTATGCGAAAAATCGTCAAATTCAAGTTTAAAAATCTAAAAAAATGTATATTGCGTATAAACACGAAATAATATTGCCTTGTTTTTGGATCTTCCCGAAAAAAAAATATTGGCCGGGGTAACTACCCCTAAACGCTGTTTATCTTGCCTGTACGTGAAAAATGGTCAAATTCAAGTCCAAAAATCTGAAAAAAATGTATATTGCATATGAACACGAAAGAATATTGCCTTGTTTTTGGATCTTCCCGAAAAAAAATATTGGCCGGGGTAACTACCCCTGAACGCTGTTTATCTTGCGTGTACGCGAAAAATGGTCAAATTCAAGTCTAAAAATCAGAAAAAATGTATATTGCATATGAACACGAAATAATATTGACTTGTTTTGGATCTTCCCGAAAAAAAAATATTGGCCGGGGCAACTACCCCCGATGAACAAAATTCATTCGGGCGGTTTTTACTCTACGTACACGTTTCAAAGGTGATCGTGAGGAATTTAATTTTATACAAAATACTGAATCTGCAAGGCAGACGTCGAAATCGAAGGCTGCACAAACGTTGCTGTTATTCGATGTTCATGGTGTAAAAAATCCTTCTGCTTGAAACACTTTTTCGACGAGTATCATTATTGTTCAATATTCGAAAATTAATAATTTTTGGTTTATCATTTTCGTAACGATAAGTTATACCAACAAAACGTATTAAACTTCATCCGAAAAATTACCTTGTCTTTGTTCCCGATGATGTTTTTGTTTAAGCATTTGATGATATCGTGAGAAAACAAACAAACGTTAACAATTCAAAGCATTTAGGGGTAGTTACCCCGGCCAATATTTTTTTTCGGGAAAAACCAAAGACACGTCGAATTTCCTTTGGGTTCATACGCAATCTATTTTTTTCAGATGTTTAGAGTTGATTTGACTATTTTTCGCATACACACAAGATAAAAAGCGTTCGGGGGTAGTTACCCCAGCCAATATTTTTTTTCGGGAAAATCCAAAAACAAGTCAATATTCTTTTGTATTTATACGCAATGTACATTTTTTCACATTTTTAGACTCGAATTTGACCATTTTTCGCATGCACGCAAGATAAACATCGTTCAGGGGTAGTTACCCCGGCCAATATTTGTTTTCGGGAAGATCCAAAAACAAGCCAATATTCTTTCGTGTTCATATGCAATATACATTTTTTTCTGATTTTTAGACTTGAATTTGACCATTTTTCGCGTACACGCAAGATAAACAGCGTTGAGGGGTAGTTACCCCGGCCAATATTTTTTTTCGGGAAGATCCAAAACAAGTCAATATTATTTCGTGTTAATACGCAACATACATTTTTTCAAATTTTTAGACTTGAATTAGACCATTTTTCGCATACACGCAAGATAAACAGCGTTCAGGGGTAGTTACCCCGGCCAATATATTTTTTTCGGGAAGATCCAAAAACAAGGCAATATTCTTTCGTGTTCATATGCAATATACATTTTTTTCAGATTTTTGGACTTGAATTTGACCATTTTTCACGTACAGGCAAGATAAACAGCGTTTAGGGGTAGTTACCCCGGCCAATATTTTTTTTCGGGAAGATCCAAAAACAAGGCAATATTATTTCGTGTTTATACGCAATATACATTTTTTTAGATTTTTAAACTTGAATTTGACGATTTTTCGCATACACGCAAGATAAACAGCATTCAGGGGTAGTTACCCCGGCAAATTTTTTTTTTCTGGAAAATCCAAAAACACGTCAATTTTATTTTGTGTTCATACGTAATATATATTTTTTTCAGATTTTTTTACTTGAATTTGCCCATTTTTGGCATTAATGGAATAATATTTAGGGCTGGCTCACCCCCTTGTTTTTTTTTTTTTTATCGAGAAAATTACATTTTTCGTTTCTCATTATGAGAAAACTTTTGCAGTTGGATTGGTTAAAAAATATTATGTCCTTGTAGGTGAAACTGTCAAATGGCCCCTTGACATGCCTTACTTTGGAGGGTGGTTTCACCCTCTTAAAGTATTTAATGGCAGATAAAAAAAAATACGTGTCGCTTAGTTTTCAATGTACTACAACATATATGAGTTAGATCAAAATCGGAGAGATCGACCTGGGATACCTTCCTTGTAAGTCCTCTCCTTTATCCAGCTCATTAGCACTTCAGTTCTTCATCAACCACTAATCAATCCAGACGTGCACTCCCAAACATTCTAATTTACCAATAAACTATCAAACTAAAGTATCTCGAGTTCAACTTCATTTCTATCTCACTTAACCCGTTCGACCATCACACACACAAGAAGAGTGATATTTTGACAAAATATAAATTTTTGAGTTAATGTTTGGAGAATTTTTTTAGGATTATTTGTGATGGGCGAACGGGTTAAATGAAGTTGAAATGGAGTTAGACTTGGGATATTTTAGATTGGTAGTTTATTGGCATGTTGGTATAATTCGGGAGTGCACGTCCGAACTGATAGAAGGTTAATGATGAACTGCAGTGCTAATGAGGTGAAGGAAGGAGAGGACTTAATGAGAGTGGAGAGGATGTCGTCAAGACAGAGGAACAAGGCCCGTGGGACCAAGGGCAAACTGGAGCTAAGGTGCTGACGGTGAGATTGACCGGGAAGGAGTATTAGGTTTAGCTGATATGTAAGGTTTAAGCGTGCGAGTGGACTAGTAGCGAGAGTGAAGTTGATGAGCTGGCGTGGGAAAGGAAAAGAGTTTTTTAGGCTACAGGATGGGGCCGTTACATATTAAAAAGTGCGAAAATTTGTCAGAGATGATCGATTAACGAAGGAATAAAAGATGTCTTCAATTTTGAGCTAAAGTGACCATTTGGCCCTGGAGTTCCCTATTGTCAGGTTCCAATGATTATGAGGCATTCCACATCAACATGACCACTTCAAAACCTTAATATCTTGAATTTTTCTGCAATCGACATATGCTATAGCACTCTTGAAAAAAAAAATATTGATATGTATTAAATTTATGGTGGCATTGATAGGGGCGAAATTAAGGTAATATTTAGAGAGGTATGGACATACTGTCCCCTATCCCCCAGAATGCATTGCGCGTGGCTACCGGGTTAACGGATTTGGTCACAGATAGCGCGCAAAGCGCACGCTCCCCTTGCCCCGCATCGCAGCAGACACCCACGAACTCACCCGTCACTTAACTCTGGCGCGCTTTTCGTGATAAAATAGTTTTAATCTCATTTTAAAATAGTTTCAATCGCAAACAAAAATATGTAATGCTCTCTATTAAATGGTAGCGTGTTGACTCTGAGCAATATTGCAAATAAAAAAGTCGACATCAGTAAGCAAGCTCAATAAATATGAAGCTTCATTGCCCTGTTATATCTACAACCCACAATGTCCATGTCGTCTAAGGCATTGTCCAGGCAGCTCGAAGGTCACGGGTTCGCACCCGACTCATAATTTTTTTTTTCGTAACATTCACACATGCATTTTTTATTATAGCGGAAGTACTAACTTCAGCAAGCGATAACCTAATCACTTTCATTCTCCTATGCAGACTAACGCACTCGGAGCAACCCCACCGTTTCCCTGCTCGCATGTTTTACTCAATAAATATTTTTATTTTCAGAACATTTATGTAAAACATGTGGCAGGGAGAAACACGGTGGGGTTGCTCCGAGTGCGTTAGTCTGCATAGGAGAAAGGAAGTGATTAGGTTATCGCTTGCTGAAGTTAGTACTTCCGCTATAATAAAATGCATGTGAATGTTACGAAAAAAAAAAAATTATGAGTCGGGTGCGAACCCGTGACCTTCGAGCTGCCTGGACAATGCCTTAGACGACATGGACATTGTGAGTTGTAGATATAACAGGGCATTGAAGCTTCATATTCATTGAGCTTGCTTACTGATGTTGACTTTTTCATTTGCAATATTGCTTAGAGTCAACACGCTACCATTTAATAGAGAGCATTACATTTTTTTGTTTGCGATTGAGACTATTTGAAAATGAGATTAAAACTATTTTATCACGAAAAGCGCGCCAGAGTTAAGTGACGGGTGAGTTCGTGGGTGTCTGCTGCGATGCGGGGCAAGGGGAGCGTGCGTTTTGTGTGCCATCTGTGACCAAACCCGTTAACCCGGTAGCCACGCGCAATGCATTCTGGGGGATAGGGGACAGTATGTCCATACCTCCCTAAATATCACCTTAGCGAAATTACAGGAAAATGCGATTTTTGCTTGTTTTTTATCCCTGAATTTATTCCATCGAAATAGTGTGTCGGAGAGAAAAATTGCTGAGAATCAATTTTGTTGTGTTTGTTGCAAGGATAACGAAAAAAAAATTTAGAAGGCAAGATTTTACATTATTCATGGAAAATAACCTATTTAAAACATAAAAATCGATTTTTGGACGATTATGACAGTTAAAAAAATTTGAAATATTTTTTTTGAATTCCTCGATTTTTTTTCAAAAGGAATACGTCTTGTTCCAGATGGAAAAATTTAATCTAAAGGCTCAGAAAAAAAAAAAATTGGAAAAAAAAAATTTATGCAAAATTTGAAATAAAAATGTTATATAATGCGAGTATATTCCTCAATATTTATTTAAAAAATATTCGAAAATATATTGAGAAATATACTCGCATTATATAACATTTTTATTTCAAATGGTGCATAAGTAGATATACAGGGCCGGTTCTGGGCCACTAAAACGCTTCTGCGCATGCACGAGCGCGGGAAATTCAAATTTGCGCATGCGCGTTGAATAATAATAATAATAATAATAATAATAATAATAATAATAATAATAATAATAATAATAATAATAATAATAATAATAATAATAATAATAATAATAATAATAATAATAATAATAATAATAATAATAATAATAATAATAATAATAATAATAATAATAATAATAATAATAATAATAATAATAATAATAATAATAATAATAATAATAATAATAATAATAATAATAATAATAATAATAATAATAATAATAATAATAATAATAATAATAATAATAATAATAATAATATTTTTTTTTTTTATTTATTTTTTTTTTTTTAAGGAGGGGGGAAATGCCTTTACGCACAACCGGGGGTCCGACTGGACCCCCGAGTGCCGGGCTCGCCTTGCGGCCCTACCGGCTAAAACCCCCCTCCGTGACGCCCGCACCACCCCGGAACCGCTTTCGCATTACTTCGGGGTGGCGCCTAGATCTTTACGCCACTTCGGCGCCCGGCGCGTCCATTACCGCCTTTTTTTGGCGGAGGAGCGACTCTACGGCGGTCGCTACCTCCGCCCAGGCCTCCGCGTTCCGGAGCATAACACCCACGATGGTCTCGGGTGTTATGCTCCCGAACCTCACCTCCAGTGGGGCCCTCCACACGCTCCACTCCTCGCAGTGGAAGAACGTGTCGAGGGCGTCGTCTTTGGGGGACCCGCAAGATATACAGCACGGGTCCCGGACCTTCCCCATTTTGTGGAGATAGGCCCGGAAGTACCCGTGCCCCGTCAGCATTTGGGTGAGGTAGTAATTCACCTCACCGTGCTGACGGTTGAGCCAGGTGGACAGCTGAGGTATTAGCCCAGCCGTCCACCGGCCTCACGGGTCGCCCTCCCACCTCTCTTGCCAGGACCGTAAACTACGCGTCCTGGCAAGCTCCTTCCTCCTCTCCCGATCCTCTTCCTCGGGGTAGTCCTGGTGGACGGACTTTCGCTCTTGCGCGAGGAGGTCGATGGGTATGACCCCGGCTACAACCAGCGCCGCGGGCTCCGAGACCGTGCGGTAGGAGCAGGCAATGCAAAGGGCCCCTCTCCGCTGCACTCCAGCCATGCGCTTCCGGTAAATCTCATACTGGAGCGCATCAGCCCAGACTTCGGCGCCGTAGAGCATTATTGACTCGGCGGTGCGGAGTAACAGACGACGTATGCAGGGTTGGGGACCGCCAATATTGGCCATGACCCTGCTCCAGCCGCCTTGTCAGCAGCCGCCTTGTCAGCTCTCCGTCTGATCTCTTCCCCGAAGGTAAGCCTAGCGTCCAGGCTCACCCCCAGGTACTTTACCGACGCCTTTGTCTGGACCGTCGCCTCTCCTACCCGCATATCCCGTATGAGTGGGATATGCTTTTTGATGAGGAGCACGATCTCGGTCTTCGCCAGCGCTAGCTCCAAGCCGTGGTCGTCCATCCAAGAGCGGACCCGACGCATTACCTGGTTGAGCAGCATCTGTGCCGCCTCAACGGTACGGGCGATGATTACGGCGGCAATATCGTCCGCGTACCCAACCAGGAATGTACCCTCCGGCATTTCCATACGTAGGATCCCGTCATACGTCACGTTCCATATGTCGGGACCGAGTATGGAGCCTTGGGCAGCCCCAGCCGTGATTTCACGGCTCACCGGACCATCCGCGGTGGTGTAGACCAAGGAGCGGTCCCTGAGGTAATCCTCGAGTATCCGGAAAAGATACCCGGGCACCCGGAAATCCCGCTCCAACGCGTTTAGCGCGTCGCACCACCGCACCGAGTTGAAGGCGTTCTTCACATCCAGTGTGACCAGCAGACAGACGGGGCGGGAGAAGTGATTCCCCGCCTCCGTACCCCTGGCTGCGTCGACTACCTCCTGGATCGCGTGTATCGTCGACCTCCCTTTCCAAAGGCCGTACTGCTTTTCGGAAAGGTCTCCAGCGGCTTGGATCGCCGCGTGGAGGCGAGGTCGAAGAAGCTTCTCCAGGAGTTTGCTGACTACGTCTAGCATGCACAGGGGTCTGTAGGACGATGGTGCGTCCAGTGGTCCCCCTTTGCCCTTCTCGAGCAGTACCAGTCGTGCCCGCTTCCAGGAAAATTTTCCCTCTTGCAGGCACGCGTTGTACATTTCGAGAAGGGGTTCTGGATGCCCTTCAACTACGGCTTTCAGCACCTCCGCTGGCAGACCATCCGGGCCTGGCGCCTTCTTGTTCTTGAAGGACCGCGCCGCGCATTTCAGCTCCTCCAACGTGAAGAGGGGCGTCGGTGCGTCCTCCGGTGTTCGAGGGCGGCGCGGCAGCTTGGGGTGATCGGGGAAAAGGGCGCTGACAATCTTGTCAATGGTCCCCGCGTCCGTCGGAGGGCTTTGACTAAAAGCCCCCAACTTGCGTAGGACCAATTTGTACCCTAATCCCCAGGGATCTTCGTTGAGGTCCTCCCCAAGCTTCTTCCAGCAGCGATGCTTACTCTGCTTGATGGTCCGGCGGAGCACCTTTCTCGCCGCTTTGTAGGCGGCGGTGCTCGGGACTTCGTCGGGATCCCGGCGTCGGGCTCGCAGAGAGAGTCTCCTCGTCCGGAGACACTTTCGCCTCAGCGCCGCGATTTCGTCCGTCCACCAGTAAACCGGGCGTCGGTTGCCGCGGGTCTTCACCCTCGGCACGGCGTCTCGGCACGCCTGGTGTATGTGGGTCATTACGACCTCCACCACACGTTCGGCGTGCCCAGGGAGATCGGCATCTCCCCGGATCCCGTCTAGGGCTTGCTGGCCGCGAATTAGGGCCGGAGACAGCTTCTGAGTGTCCGTCTTGGCGACGTTCCACTTGGCAGGGCCTTGAGGTGGTCTGGCCCGGACTGGAGCTACATCACGTACGCGGAACGTGATGTATTGGTGATCGCTGGCTGTATAGTCCTCGATCACCATCCAGTCCTCGACTCGCGATACCAAGTCTTCCGTCGCCAGGGAGATATCGGGGATCGTTTCCCGATAGCCCGGCCTCCGGAAGGTGGACGTCGAGCCGGTGTTTAGCACCACCAGCCCGAGTCTGGACGCCATGTCCAGCACTCGTCCACCCCGGGAATCCGGCCGAGCTTCTCCCCACTCCAGAGCTTTGGCGTTAAAATCTCCGGCCACTACCAGCTTGCCCTCCATAGTCCGAGCAGCGTCCTCCGGGCCATCGAGTTTGGCCTGGAAGTCCGCGATCGGCTCGTTTGGGGTGAGGTAGACGCTGACATAAGTCACGTCACTGCTCCTCACCCAAACGAAGCCACTGCTCGAACCATGGCCGTCGACGCGAAAGCGCCGCCGATCCGGGATCCAGATTGCCGCCGTGCCGAGGGTGTCCGCATACCATCCTGGCCCTTCCCTGTCCTGATACTGCTCGCTGATGAGGACGACATCAGCGGCTTTCTCGAGACATACCTGGGCCAGGAGGTCGTTGGCAACCCGGCTCCGGTTGAGGTTTCCTTGCAGGACCTTCGCCATTATCGCTTGGCCCCTGCGAGTGCCTCGCGGAAGGTCCTGCAAGGACCAGAGCCAGCTGCGTGGTGGCGAGCCTCGGGCTTGCCCTCCACCTCGGCGCAGAGAAAGCACCTCGGATCGGCGGTGCAGTCCACCGCCTTGTGCTCCTCCGCGCCGCACCGGTAGCAGACCTTGCTGCGGTCTGGACCGGTGCACTGCTGGCTCCGGTGTCCGTAGCCCAGGCACTTGAAGCACCTGGGCACCTCAACCCGCCGTTTTACCCGGCAGTTGACCCAGCCGATTTTCACGCGGGAAGACTGCAGCAGGGCCTTGGCTCCTGCTTCGTCGATGCTTACGATTGCAGTCACCTGCTCCCGCGTGTTCGGCCGGGTCAACCCTACCCTGAGGAAGCCCTTGTACTCGCCAAGGGACTTCTTAATGGCCTCCTCCACTTCCTCCTGCGAGGAGCAGCTGTCCAGGTCCCTGATTTCCAGGCTCGCCCTGGGGACCAGTTCTCGGACGCTACTCCCGACACCCGCCGCCGCCGCCTTAACCGCTTCAGAAAACGCCGCCCTTTTTTCCGACGACGTCTTCTTCAGCTCCAGGAGGACATCTCCTCCCCGCGTCCGCCGTATGGCGCGAACGTCGACGCCGTGAGCCTCGGGCTTTACCTCCTTGCGGACGCGACTCAGCACGTCCGCAAAGGTTTTGCCCTCTGCTGGTCTCACGACGATCGCGTCCGGCCGCGGTGGAGGCTTCCTCCTCGCTGCGCCCTCCGTTGTGCGCGGTCTTGCCGGAGTTACCGCGTCTTTTTGGGGTTGAGGGGCTGGCTTCTTTTTCTTTTTGCCTGTAGCACCCTCTTTTTCTCCTTTTTGTTTGTTTTTTGTTTTTTTCCCTCTCTTTACCACCTCAGTCCACTCGGCTGAAGGGGCGGCTTCTTCTTCTTCTTTTTTTTTTCTTCTTTTGCGCCCCCTCTACGAGAGTCACCGGCCGACTTGAGGCAACCCGCTTCTGCCCGCCTGTGGCGGTGGACGGCGTGGGTTCTGATGATCTCGTAGTCGGCGTATTCGGAGGAGGCTTGCCTCTCCGGCGGATGCTGCGCGAGGCTCCAGGCGTCTCGAGAAGGCTTTGCGCCATCTTCAGTGGACGCCGGAGTTCTGTCAGCGCGTCCAATTGTTCGGCTAAGGCTGGGAGGCCATCTTTAATCGTCTTACTGACGTTCGGTTGCTTTTTGGCAGCATCCATCATCCCTTTTATGAGTTTCAGCATTTCTGCGAGACTCGCCTCGATCCGTTGTTCGCTCTCGATGATGAGCTTGAGAGAAGCCGCATCATTGCACTCCTGTTCTACGTTTCCAGATTGGTTAGCCATGAGTTGTTATATTACCAGCGCTTCGTGTGCAGTGGGGCGGGCCGTAATAGTCAGGAACGGGTGTACCCTCGGAGTATATATACTCCTACCCCAGTTCCCTGAGGCCTGACCTACGATTAGCCGGTCCCGGGAAACACGGACGGACCGGCGCTCGCCCGGAGCAATGCAGCTTCCGACCGCTGCATCCAATGCACACTTCCTGATCAGGGCCCGAAGGGGCTGGCTCCTGATACACACCGCGGTGACCACTTCGGCAGAGCAAGCTCACAGCAGTCCCAGCTCCGCCGTCGAGGAAACATGGACGGTCGGACGGAGACACTCCCAGTGTGCTGCGGTGTGTAACGATCAAGTATGCGCCAGCCGCATCTACGCGATGGCAGACGCTGGCGAGCGCACCGCCCGATACGGGACAGACGTGCGCTCTTCTGCATACAATTTCCGTTTTGGTCCGCGGGTGGTATTTTATTTCCCACCTACCCGACATATCTGCCGAGCATCCCCCTATCCGCCACCTGGGGACGCGCCCGATGGGGGTCGGAAAACCCCGCACGGGAATAATAATAATAATAATAATAATAATAATAATAATAATAATAATAATTTCGTCACCCCAAATTTTTAAGAGATGCTGATACGATTAAGGAATGTTGGGAAAGGTGGTATTTCCAAGGCAGCCCTAGATTTCCGAGAATTGTTTATTTCATTAAATATTTCCGGGGTAATACGGGTCAAGGAGGAACCTTCTCGAAGCTTCTAAAAGCTTCGATG